>SJYO01020080.1:71886277-71900173 GCA_006410555.1 Capra ibex
GATAGATCCAACCAGTATTGAAAGGAAGGTTCCTCATTCGTAGAAAATTAAAGTACCGACGTTAGTGGTAGACGTCACTAAAACCTCGGGGGTTTTTATTTCAGACTGTGACAAAGGTGACAAATGGGTAGGTAAAGGGTACTTCACTACCCTGGCCTACGGTACTAGAAGCAAAAGACTTACAACTCGAAATTCGGTTGAAAAAGTGAGAGGAGAAAGTGAAAGTAGTTCTCCGAAAAATCGAGGAGAAGTGAAAGACGGTATTCCCACCACAGTAGACGTATAGACTCCAATAACTATAAAGAGGGCCGTTAGAACTAAGGTCGAACACAAAGAAGATCAGGTCGCAAAGAGTACTACACGAGACGTATATTTAATTTATTCGTCCCACTGTTATATGTCGGAACTGCATGAGGAAAAGGATAAACCTTGGTCAGACAACAAGGTACANACGAAGGACTGGACGTATGTCTAAAGAGTTCTCCGTCCAGTCCACCAGACCATAAGGGTAGAGAAAGTCTTAAAAGGTGTCAAATAACACTAGGTGTGTCAGTTTCCGAAACCGTATCAGTTAGTTCGTCTTTATCTACAAAAAGACCTTGAGAGAACGAAAAAGGTACTAGGTCGTCTACAACCGTTAAACTAGAGACCAAGGAGACGGAAAAGATTTTGGTCGAACTTACAGTCCCTCAAGTGTCAAGTGCATAACGACTTCGGACCGAACCTCTTAAAACTCGTAATGAAATGATCGTACCCTCTACTCACGGTAACACACCATCAAACTCGTAAGAAACTGTAACGGAAAGAAACCCTAACCTTACTTTTGACTGGAAAAGGTCAGGACGCCGATGACGACTCAAAAGGTTTAAACGATCGTATAACTCACGTCGTGAAAGTGTCGTAGTAGAAAGTCCTAAACTTTGTCGAGTCGACCTTAAGGCAGTGGAGGTGATCGAAACAAGCATCACTACGAAAGATTCCGGGTGAACTGAAGTGAAAGGTTCTACAGACCGAGATCCACTCACTAGTGTAGTAGACAAAAGGATGAAGTGGAATTAATAGTACTCTCACCATCTTAAGAGTCACTAAGGGAAAGACAGGATTTATATATAATTTCCTTGTTCTTAACTATGTTCGTGAAACCTATAGTCAATTTCCCTTAATGATCACAGTGGTTCGTTAAACAATACTAGATCTTTTCTACTTCTTCGTACAAGGATGTTGGTCGTTAAATTCAGGGTCCATGTGTAGAGTTGGGTCGAAGGATTGACGACGAGGTACCGTGGGACCACCCGTTGTTTACCTTCCACGGGTCCCCACCTAGAGTGTCCTCCCGGGTCTATACCTAGAGGAGTTAGGAAGTCGGTTCTTCTTCGGGGGTCCGGTCTCTGTGTCGAAGTAAGGACATTACCTTTCGAAACATGTTTATAATAGATATTAAAAGGTACACACAGTACCGTACTTTTCCCAACCCTTTGTGACTCTTCAAGAAGGTACATACACCGTCTACATATAAGTCCTTATACATATGTATATCCTCGTTACACGTATTATTGATTTTTACCCTGATAGAGCATACAAGTAGTTAGTTGAGGAGACGATTATTTAAGACCTTATGAGTATACTACGTTTCAATATGGGGTCACTTTTGATTACTTGTTGTTGATATGTGTAACTGTGCCTATCTAGATTCTGACATTGTGACTTGGGTTTTTCTCAATTCAGGGTCTTTTTATGTATGTTATATTAAGATGACAAAATTTTGAGTTCTTGTTTATTTTGATTATATATTTGTCAAATTCCTATGTGTCTATGTACTATTTTGGTAACTTTTTTCCGTTCTTTTAATAATTGTGTTTTAAGAGACCTTCCTGTGACACGAAGATAACGTCCCCATGTCAAAGACGGGGACCAACCCCTTGACTCTAAGGTGTTCAACGTCTAACACGGGGGGGGGGGTTTTTTTTTAGTCTTGCAACCAATGGAGACTCCCTCCTACTTTTCGAACCCTAGTGTCTCCTCACGTATCCTCTATAATCTCTTGTTACCAGTATAACGAAAACATTTTGACCCGCCATCCCTATGTATACAAATTCGCAATGTCTAGAAAATATTTATAAAATATAGATGAGTCACAAATTCTTTGTAGAAGATATTTTCGGGATGAAACAGGTGGTCATCTATCGTTTAGTGAACACTAGAGACGTTGTCATACTCCACGTACCTTGTCCTCCCTGTCTTTCGTAGTTTGATCTGTCTGGTGGTGTCCAGTCTGTGACTTGGAAAGGGATGTTTGCGTGTGTGACAAACGTTGTCCTTTTTAGACCTTCGATATGGTATTGTTCTTCAATTCTGATTTAAGTTATACGATAGTAATACGTTTACAATTGTAATTTATTTTGTGTCTAAATTTCTTAGTCCTGACTTATTTGACGGTCGGATACCTACTTATTGAGAAGAACGATAAAAGACTTGTCAGGTGTAAAGTAACACATAAATCCGGTGTGTTTTCTGTAAATCCCTGACTGTTATGAAATTAAGTAGTACATGTAGGTCGGTACAAATGAATCAGTTTACGGACAAAGAGTCACAGTGAATTCCCGTCCAATAATTCGGAGTTCTTGTTCTTGATCTAGACAAAGTAGACTACATTGATAGTTTCTTTTGCGTTACTTTTGTCAAATTCTTAAGGACGGAGATGAGAGAGAAAAACACAAAATTCTCGACCTGTAACCCTTTGATAAAAGGATTCGTGACCTATAAAACGGTTACGTCTTCTCGATATTATCTGGTGTCTCTATATTTGAATTGAAGGTTCAATTAATTTAAATAATAAAAACTAAACCTTATATTTCCTTTGGGTCAAACTCGAGAGGAAAGTTATAAATTTTTTCTTTTCTCTCTCGATGAATTTTCGTTTAGCCAATTACAAATGTGTTTCCGAAAAAAAAAAAAGGAAACGATAAAAAGGAAGAAGTTTTAAACTTATCAACTCACTGGAACGACCTTAAGGGGACAGTCAAGACCTCATAGATAGACCTTTAACGTTTGTCTTTGATGAAAGTGTACTGTGTAATATTACCGTACGGTTCACCACAGACAGAGACATGGAACTTGAGTCTAAAAATAACGACTACTCAGTTATTTGAAATGTGTTTTACTTTACGAAAAAGGGGAACCTGGTAAATTCTTTTCTAGTTTAAATTAACATAAACTGTCATACATAAATATCCCAGTTAATATGTGTCCTTTTGAAGTGTATTAGTGGGTTAAGTTTTTAAGTAGAACATATCGAGGTTCGATAGTTTCGGGTGAAAAATTCATACAGTCATCTATTACGACTTCACTCTTAGAATCAGGTGTGTAAATTAAGGACAATGTAATCGTATTGATGGACGTATTATTATTTCGTGAATAACAAAGACGAAATGAAGTCTAAAAGATTTTATGGATAAAAGTGGCTCTCCTTCAATAAAGTCTAAATGACACTTTTCCGAATACCGTTTTGGACAGGAAAGTTCACACTCCGTCAGGACTTTGGTTGGGACTTGGTGTCTTTTAGTTATGTCTCATATTCGTTGTCACCCTTAATCCACCTTACCTTTGTTTCAGAGAGGGGTCAGATCCGGTGTGGGGATCAAAGTGGGAACCGTGAAAAGAGGGATTAAAAGTCTTCCACTTTCATGCTATTCATACGAGACCTTAAACTCGGGTCAGTAGATGGAACGAGAGTTTACGACAAATGTCGTGTCTTTTTTTTTTTTTTTAGTTTGTAAAGTATTAGAGTCAAAGCTGTCTTATATAAGCATAAAGTCTTCATCTCTACTTAACCATGTGTTCTCACTTACCCCTTTCTCATAGTCCCGTTCAAGTCGTTTCCCTCCCGACGCGGAATTATAAAAAGGATCTTATAGAGTCGTGATAAAATATTATCACCGACCTTACCGAAGTCATGATAGATTTCTTATATTTTATAAAAAATTTCTTTTTAAAATTTAGTAATCGTACTGTAGTGTTATTAATGTCGAGTGATACAAGGGTCAGGGATGCCGGAGGTCAAATCCTTCCGTGTCATTTACCCTATTATTAAAGTACATGTTGACGTTGGACTAAAAACTTTACTTCGACCTTATTTTCACATGTCCGACCTCCGTCCCTCCTTCCTTTTTAATCTATTAGTTTAACGAAAGAAGGTTCGTGAAGAGAGAAGACAGAGATGGAGTGTTAAGAGTAGATCAATCATTTTTCTTCTTTTTTTTTTGTGAAACTGCTATAATAAACATATATAGATGAGAATTCTAAGAAAAGGGTATATCCGGTAATGTCGTATTATTTATCTCAAGGGTTTGTCATTTGAGAGTTTACGTTTCAGTTCTCCAGAAAACCGAAGATTCCATGTTAAAGTAAAAGTGCACATTTCCTTTTTATAGAACACGGAAAAAACAAGTCCGAAAAGAGAATCATCCCGAAGGGACCACCGAGCCTACCATTTCTCAGACGGACGTTACACCCTCTGGGTCCAAGTTAGGGACTCAGTCCTTCTGGGGGACTTCTTCCCTTACCGTTGGGCGAGGTCATAAGAAGGAGAAAGGTACTTGTCTCCTTGTACCACCCGATGTCAGGTACCCCAACATTTCTCAATCTGTGTTGACTTACTGATTGTAAAAGGGAATGACTGAAGAATATAGGATAACTGAGAATGTAACTATAGAAGACGAGTCTGGAGAGAGAAAGAGAAAAGAAGAGATACCAATCAAAACGTTGAATAATTGGTTTTTATATTCTGATCGATTATACATAATTCGGTCTGTAACAAGACTTTTGAATTAGAAGTGTTATTGGAACGTTCTATAAAGGTTAAATTTTTATACGACAATAGGGGTGACATATTTCATCCTGGACCTTCGTTACCGCCAATTATCAGGTGAACGTTATGTCGTGTTATCGTTTTAAACAAACAATCTTATTAAACGAAAACGAGAGAAAAAAAAAAAGTTAAAGAAATCCTCCGTAAAGGTTTTCCTCACTATGAATCTCCTTTCTCTGTACACTGAAACGACAAGAGTAACACGTAGAGGTATAAGAAAGGGGTCCTAAAAAGATTACGCTACTAAGAGTTGAATGCCAGAGACCTGGTCGTCGTAGTCATGGTGGACTCATGAACAATCTTTACATTTAAGAGTCCGGGGTGGGTCTGGATGACTTAATCTGTGAGATCCAATCCCGGATCGTCAGACACAAAAACAATTTTGTGCACGTACGCACGTACGTATGTATGTGTGTTAGACAAAAAACAATTTAATTAGGAGGTCCTACTAAGATTACAAATTCTTAACAATAAGATTACACATTGTATATATAGTCGATACTTTTTTCTAGGGTAAACCGATGTATAAAGTATATGGTCCCGAAGGGATTATCGAGTCAACCATTTCTTAGACGGACGTTACGTACTCTGGGGTCAAACTAAGGACCCAGTCCTTCTAGGTGACCCCATCCCTATCCGATGGGTGAGGTCATAAGAACCCGAAGGGAAACCGAGTCGACCATTTCTTAGGTGGACGTTACGTCCTCTGAACCCAAGTTGGGGACCCAACCCTTCTAGGGGACCTCTTCCTTTTCCGATGGGTGAGGTCATAAGACCGGACCTCTTAAGGTACCTGACATTTCGGGTACCCCCAGTGTTTGTCAGTCTGTACTGACTCCCTGAAAGTGAAATGTGAAAGTATATGGTTCCATATGGATGTATAAAAATGATTGGCATAATATAGAGAACCTTCCCTTACGAGTAAACGTAAGTAAGGTGTTTGTAAGTAATCCGTGGATGACACATGAATTCTTACTCACGAACTTCTTGATTGTTAGATGATTCTGTCCGTCTATACAAAGTTAATGACACGGTACACTAATGTGTCACTGTCTCTACGTGTCCTTCGGCTCTTTCCCGTTTGACGTCACCCACTTTCGGACACAGAAGTAGAGAATCCTTCACGACGTGAGGCGACGGGGAAAGACCCTTTGTGATAAAACACACTCGTATAGGACGACAGGATTGGGTCCCTGGGTACAAACTTTGTCCCCATAATGGCATCGTCGTAAGGGATAGTGTGACGCTGGTTGTCTGAGTCATTCTAGTAAAGAGCCAATCTTAGGTCTCCGGTACCCTCTGTTCATCTCTTTCGTCGGTTGGTCGGAGGTCTCGACGGATTCTCAGGTTTCTCGAAAGGTTAAAATTAGGTGTTCAATTGAAATTTTGAGTGGAGAAAGGGTGGTGAGAGAGTAGAAAGGTATTAAGACAGTCTATTAAAGGTTTTATCTGTTTAAAAGTTTGTGAGGGCCATGGGAACGTTTAAGTGTATGAAAAGAGATTATGAATTTAGTGATAAGACTTATATCACAAGTAGTAGGGGGCGTTTTCATGTCACCC
This sequence comes from Capra ibex, assembly GCA_006410555.1. Taxonomy (NCBI): domain Eukaryota; kingdom Metazoa; phylum Chordata; class Mammalia; order Artiodactyla; family Bovidae; genus Capra; species Capra ibex. The sequence continues at coordinate 71,892,705 of SJYO01020080.1, forward strand.
TGGAACTTGTTGTGTCCAAACTTGACACACCCAGGTGGGTGTGCACCTAAAAAAAGTTATTTATATGACCTTTTTAATAACCTTTAAACAGTGTTAAACTTTTTTGAGTGTCTACTTGGTCTATCGAATCTTTATAACTTTTTGAATTCTTTTTCAATACAGTACTTACGTATTTTCATGTGTACCTATGATCAGATAGGATTATACCCGTATTCCACTCACTATAAATTATATTTTTATTACACAAGCAAAAGACAAAATATTGAAACGAAAGTATCTTAATGTAATGGTATATGATACGGACAGAGATATTTACCTCTTTATCGAATAATAGTGTCTATTCCAAAAGAAAAATTTTTCACAAAGATTATAACGTAATACTTATTATATCATTATAGATACGGTACTTTTAAAATATTACTAAGTAAGTAATCACATATCCGACTTGATTGTACTTCGTTAGTATGACTATGTAAGTCCAAGGTATTTCGTCAGTATGACGATGAAGAAGTAATAGTTACATGTTTAACAATATAGACATATTTATACTTAAAGAAAAAGTGTAATAGAGTAATAAAAAAGTAAAAATACAGGTCACAATCATTGTACCTATTGTAGTGGTACAAAACATAGTGTATTGTGTTATAACTACATCCATGACTGTCTGTCTACCGAGTAGAATATTTGTCTACATTTGTATACCATAACTATTTATTCCATGTCATGACATGGATAACCCGAAGGGACCACCGAGTCTACCTTTTCTTAGGTGGACGTCACGCCCTCTGGGTCCAAACTCTGGATCCAACCCTTCTAGGGGAACTCCTCCCGTACCGTTAGGTGAGGTCATAAGAACGGACCTCTTAGGGATGTCTGTCTCCTCGGACCACCCGGTGTCAGGTACCCCAGCGTCTCTCAGTCTGTACTGACTCGGTGATCCATGTGTCCTGACGTGGATAATCTCTTCCTTTACGTTGGGTGCAGTCATAAGAACGGACCCTTCCGGGTTCCTGTCTTTCTCGGACCGCCCGATGTCAAGTAGCCCAACGCTTCTCAGTCGGTACTAACTCGGTGATTCGTGTGTCGTGACATGGACAATCTCTTCCTTTACGTTGGGTGAGATCAGAGGAACGGACCCTTTAGGGTACATGTCTTTCTCTGACCACCCGATGTCAAGTACCCCAACGTATCCCAACGTATACTGAATCGCCGATTTGTTGACATGGATATAAAGGAGAAGGAATACTAAAGGAATTATTATAAAAGAAAAGAGATCGAATGAAATGATATTCTTATTGGGTACCGACTAAGCATAGCTACATACCACTTTCGGTGATATTATGACATTTCATTAATCGGAGGTTAATTTTTTTTTCTTATGTTGTATATTATGTGTATTGTATGTTTTATGTATATTTAACTGACAAATACAATATCCACTCCGAAGGACAGTTGTTATTCGATAATCATTTAAAACCCCCACAGTTTTCAATATACACCTAAAAACTGACACATCCCCAGTCACAGGAATCAGGAGCACAATAAGTTCCCCAGTAGACATGATAAAAAGTAGAAATACTTTTAAACATTCTAGGAAGGTTTTGAATAAAATGCGTTGAAAAAAAAACTCTAACTAGGTACAACTATTTTCATCGAGATATTACGTGACTACTTTAAATAATGTTACTTACTTGACTTTAAGTAAGTAGTAAAAGAATTATCTTGAAGTCTGATAAAAGAAAATTTTGTCATTACGTTAATTATAAAATTATTTAATAAAGTCGTTTATGTTTCTTGGTGGCATAAAATTTTTTTACACAGACTTAGAGAGGGAGGGGGTAGGAAAGAGAATTAAAGTTGGTTTTTTCGTGTCTTTAAGAAAGTTTTGTCGACTTACTCTTCCTTTCCTCTCAGTCTGTTATTGATTTCTCTTACACTTCAGAACTTCTGGAAGGACCCGACCGTTCTTTTACTCGTTTCTACTGAGTCCCTTACTGTCGTCTACATACCCTAACGTTCTGATTGTAAGAGTTTCTTACCTTCGTTGTTGCTCATGATGATCCTTGTAAGAGGTCTTCAGTAAGATTTCATCCTCCTTTCAGGATTCCATGATGAGTCTAGTTTTGAGATGAGAAAACTTAAGAAATCTCTGTATTAAAACTCTGTGTTTTAACCAATTGAGCTTTGTGGAGACTGAGTTGAGGATCTTTCAGTTCAGGGTGACTCTTGTCTTCTCTCGAGTCTCTGTCCAAGATCGTGGTCTTTTGGTCGTTATGATATCTAGTTGTGGTCTCCCTCTTTTTCTAATGTTTGAGGACTTTTTCTTTGATTAACCCTTCCATGTATGAACAAACCAGTTTCAAGTAAGCCCAAAAAGACATTCTAGAATGTTATGTTATGTTAAGTATGTTCGAGTCTCTTCTACGTAAAAGTGTCTTCTAAATTCTCCGAGGGTCTTAAAAGTCATCTCGACTGACCACTGCCAGAAGGGGAATACTTCGGTCAGGGATCTTGACCCTCTCCATCGTCAAAAAAAATTTACACGTTTAAGGTCGTCTTTTGTTGTTCCGTATCTTTCTTTCCTCCTTTGTACCGAGTCGGTTTCTTTGTTTCATTTAGAGGTCTTTGTCTGGGATTTCTTTACCTCCGAGTACTTAATGGACTGTTTCTTAATTTTGTTAGCAGAATTTCTACGAGTTACACGATGTGTTCTTGTGTCTGTTGATTTCTTTTAGTCCCTTTACTGCGTACTTGTTTTGTTCTGATAGTCGTTTCTATTTCGTATTTTTTTTCTTGTTTTGTTGAAGTCCTCGACTTCTTGTGTTTACCCTTTTACGTATTTGTACACCTTTAATTTGTGTAATACTCGACGGTTGCGTAGTTCCTTCTTTTGTGTACCCTTTAATCCTTTATAGAACTCTGCTTACTTTACTCTTGTGTTATACGGTTTTGAATATACGACGTGTCACACGTATTTCCATTGTGATGACTTGTGAACTTACCAATTCTACAACCCTTCCGCGGTGTCTGTGTGTCTGTGTGTGTGCATTTCTTCCGTCAGTACACTTCTACTTCCGTCTCTAATGTCAGTACACCAGTGTCTCGTTCGTTATGACTCTTGACAGTCGTTTACGGTGCTCAATCCTCTTTATGTTCCTCTATTTGATATGAGGTTGTATTTTGTTTATAATTTTTATTATTTTTGATAGGTTATAGTTAAAAATTTTTCTCTCTCTCCTTTCCGTACCTCATCTAAGAAAGGATGTAAGAAGTCTCTCTGTCTGTCGTGTCGGTTGAGGAGCTAAAACCTGAAGAACGTAGGTCTTGATACTATCTTAACGACCACAAAATCGAGTAAGATCAAACACCGTGAACACAAAACCGTCGGGCTCCTTTAATTATGTTCCCTAGATGTCTTTTGTCGAACTCACTCACGTCTGAGGGACCACAGACCCCGAGGGTCAATAAGATCTGACAATAAGATCGGGGTATAAGTCTGTAGTTCTTAAGCAATTTTTAAATTGAAAAAGAAATCGTTAGTGGGAAAATACGACCAGTGACAAAGGAGGGTACGAGACGGTTTCCATTTTTGTCAAGACACGGGGTAGAGAAGAGTCTTCCCGAACAGAAACCTTAAAGCCAAGTGGACTGACGGAACGTTTGGGTTGAGAGAGTACCTGAGTTCTTTTCAATTACAGAAATACCTAATAGTCCAAAAAGATTACAATCCTCACTCTCTTTACAAGAGAAACGTTGAAAGATGTAGAATTTGTCTTCGTTTCAAGAGGAGGGTATCAAATTATACTTGAAATCTAAATTTTCTAAAAATTAAAGGTATACATTAACGTTTACCAAAAAATTTTATAGATTTTGGTACAGGTCTTTCGTGAAACCAAATAAACGAGACAAATAATTATGAAAATTAAAACCGTATTTAATACATATGATTCTTTTACAATAGTGAAATTATAAGGTACGAATAATTTGTTAGAGATTTGTTGAACTAAAGTGTTTAGAAATAGAACCATAAACAAAGGTAGAAACAGAAGTAAGATATATACGTACACGTTATGTATATGATCACGAAAAAGAAGACTTAACCTAGGTACGATTAAAGACTAAGTGTCCAATCCAAAAACAAAAAGTTTTATTAGGAGAATTACTACTACACAGATTTAAACCAAAAGTCAGAACGAGGAATATAAAACTGGATAGACATGATTATGGTGTACCAAAGTTCCCGTTGATGTAATATCATGTATTTTAAAACCTTCAGTTGGAAAAGAAGAACTCGAAAGAAGCCACTGAAAAATAAACATACACGTGAGAATAAAAGAGGTTCATTTAATCGATGGTAAAATATATGTAGATAAAAATGTACGATACCGTCCAAATCCTTTTTTTATGATGATGAATAACTGATATAAATGCAATGGGTAAGTTCTCATTGAATGAATCAAGATTGGATAACTACCGTTCATCTACCCCTTTGTTACTTTTGTCACTGTCTGAAATAAAAAAGCCCGAGGTTTTAGTGACGTCGACCACTGACGTCGGTACTTTAATTTTCTGCGAACGAAGAACCTTCTTTTCGATACTGGTTGGATCTGTCATATAATTTTTCGTCTCTGTAATGAAACGACTGTTTCCAGGTATATCAGTTTCGATACCAAAAAGGTCATCAGTACTTACCTACACTCTCAACCTGGTATTTCTTACTTCCTGTGCCTTTNACCACTGACGTCGGTACTTTAATTTTCTGCGAACGAAGAACCTTCTTTTCGATACTGGTAGGATCTGTCATATAATTTTTCGTCTCTGTAATGAAACGACTGTTTCCAGGTATATCAGTTTCGATACCAAAAAGGTCATCAGTACTTACCTACACTCTCAACCTGGTATTTCTTCCGACTCACGGCTTCTTAACTACGAAGACTTGACACCACAACTTCTTCTGAGCTCTTAGGAAACCTAACGTTTCTCTAGTTTGGTCAGTTAGGATTTCCTTTAGTTAGGACTTATAAGTAACCTTCCTGACTACGACTTCGACTCCGAGGTTACGAAACTGGTGGACTACGCTTCTTGACTGAGTAACCTTTTCTGGGACTACGACCCTTTCTAACTTCCGTCCTCCTCTTCCCCTGCTGTCTTACTCTACCGACCTGCCGTAGTGACTGAGTTACCTGTACTCAAACTCGTTCGAGGCCTTCTACCACTTCCTGTGCCTTTTGACTGCACGACGTCAGGTACCCCAGAGTTTCTCAGTCTGTACTGACTCGTTGACTTGTTATTGTTTGGATAACTTTCGTGATAAAGAATTAACGTATGACTGTCGTATGGACTTTTATAGGTCCCAAACTATTCATCATTAGCTTACTCATATTTGTATATGACTGTAAAACTTTCAGAGTCGAATTACCCTAAAAAGGGTAATACAGTTTTTATGAAACTAAAGTTATTTGTTTTTTGGAAATTAATAAAATATAAGTCGGTGTAATTCTGTTAATTCGTTATGATATAAGTTGGTGAACTCGTCAAAGTATGTACTAAGTAAGTAAGTGAGTTACTTATAAATAAATGATGAGTGATACGCAATTTGGGACAAGATCCGTGATCCCAATGTCGTCTTTTATTTTCTGTTTCGTTTAGTGAGACGAGTGTACGTCGAATATATTATCTCGACTCTCTTTCTTCGTCTACTCTATTTATTCCTTTTATGTACCTTATAATATATCACTCTTCCTGTTTTTCGTTCGTTCTTTTCCCTAATTCTTCATACACACACCATCGACCTTCCTTCTCAACCCTCACATCGATCATACTGGAGGCTCAGTCTAGGACTTCCTCCACTCCCTTTCATGGTGTGTCAAAGATCTAGTAAGGTTCGTGTCCCGTATCGTGGTCGTTTTAGGAATTTTGTCTCTCTTCCGACTTTGTCCACTGGACCACTTCTCATCCTCGTCTAGTGTAGTTTCCCAAAAATAATCAGTCTGTCCTTCGATGACCTCAAAACTCGTCTCGCTGAACTACAATGAAGACAAATTGTTCTAGTGAAACCGACGACACAACTATCTTTCCCCGTTCCCATCTTCTTTCTTCCAATTCAATCCTCCATCTTCACTGACCTGAGACGGACATACAAATCCTGTCTCGGGTGTCCTGAAAGAGTTCCTAGTCTACCAACCGTACTCTCTTCCGTCCGTAGTTCCTATTGAGGTTCCGACTCTTTATTATTACTATCTTAACAGATAATGGCTCTAAATTTTTTGCTTTTTCTTCAAACTACCTCCCTACTAGTCCACAAGTCAAAACTCGTACGATTTAAAATCTACTTACAATCTGTATATGTACCTGTACAATTCGAACATCTACAAATATGTAGACCTCGAGTCTCCTCTCCAGATTCGACCTCTAATTTTTACAAAACCATAAATTCCATGATTTTGAAACTCTCGTCTACGGAAGAAGTCGCTAGTTACGTTTCTTTATCTCCTTTTGTTGTCTAACCCTTTCTGATCTCTAGAGGAGTTCTTTTAATCTCTATGGTTCCCTTGTCAAGTACGTTTGTACCCGAGCTATTTCCTGTCTTTACCATACCTGAATTGTCTTCGTCTTCTGTAATTCTTCTCCACCGTTCTTATGTTCCTTCTTGACATGTTTTTTCTAGAAGTGCTGGTTCTATTAGTACTACTACACTAGTGATTAGATCTTGGTCTGTAGGACCTTACACTTCAGTTCACCCGGAATCTTTCGTAGTGATGTTTGTTTCGATCACCTCCACTACCTTAAGGTCAACTCGACAAAGTTTAGGACTTTCTACTACGACACTTTCATGACGTGAGTTATACGGTCGTTTAAACCTTTGAGTCGTCACCGGTGTNCACACTAGTGAGTGGATCTCGGTCTGTAGGACCTTACACTTCAGTTCACCCGGAATCTTTCGTAGTGATGCTTGTTTCGATCACCTCCACTACCTTAAGGTCAACTCGACAAAGTTTAGGACTTTCTACTACGACACTTTCACGACGTGAGTTATACAGTCTTTTAAACCTTTGAGTCGTCACCGGTGTCCTGACCTGTTCCAGTCAAAAGTAAGGTTAGGGTTTCTTTCCGTTACGGTTTCTTACGAGTTTGATGGCGTGTTAACGTGAGTAGAGGGTACGATCATTTCATTACGAGTTTTAAGAGGTTCGGTCCGAAGTCGTTATGCACTTGACACTTGAGGGACTGTAAGTTCGACCAAAATCTTTTCCGTCTCCTTGGTCTCTAGTTTAACGGTTGTAGGAGACCTAGTACCTTTTTCGTTCTCTCAAAGCCTTTTTGTAGATAAAGACGAACTAACTGATACGGTTTCGGAAACTGACACACCTAGTGTTAGTTGACACCTTTTAAGACTTTCTCTACCCTTATGGTCTGGTGGACTGGACGGAGAACTCTTTAGACATACGTCCAGTCCTTCGTTGTCAATC
>SJYO01020080.1:71900194-71937501 GCA_006410555.1 Capra ibex
ATCTTGACCTGTACCTTGTTGTCTGACCAAGGTTTATCCTTTTCCTCATGCAGTTCCGACATATAACAGTGGGACGAATAAATTGAGGATACGTCTCATGTATTACTCTTTGTGACCTGACCTTCTTTGTGTTCGACCTTAGTTCTAACGGCCCCCTTTATAGTTGTTGGAGTCTATACGTCTACTGTGGTGGGAATACCGTCTTTCACTTCTCCTCGATTTTTCGAAGAACTACTTTCACTTTCTCTCGCTTTTTCAACCGAATTTCGAGAACTCTCAGGGAACCTGACGTTCCTCTAGGTTGGTCAGGTAAGACTTCCTCTAGTTGGGACCCTAAAGAAACCTTCCTTACTACGATTTCGACTTTGAGGTCATGAAACCGGTGGAGTACTCTTCTCAACTGAGTAACCTTTTTTGAGACTACGACCCTCCCTAACCCCCGTCCTCCTCTTCCCCAGTTGTCTCCTACTCTACCGACCTACCGTAATGCCTGAGCTACCTGCACTCAGACTCACTTGAGGTCCTCTACCACTACTTGTCCCTCCGGACCGTACGACGCTAAGTACCCCAACGTTTCTCAGTCTGTGCTGACTCGCTGACTTGACTTGACTTCTCTTTACCCAGATCCATCTTTTCTCTATTCCAGGATCCTAACTAGAGATCCCGTGAGGTCACAAATCTTTAGTTTTTTTGACTTCTCTTTGTCTCACCTGATGTTCCCTATCAGTCTCTTCCTCCTCCTTTCAGACTTTCCCACGGTACTTGACGTTCTGTTCATTTCTCTTGCACACGTCCTTTTCTACTCACTAATAGGTGCACTTACGACATGATAATAAATTACTGGTAAGTTAAATCATGTACGCACGTTTAAAACTTTATTAGAATTATAAGATAGAAATTACTTATAATTTCTATGACCTATTTTTACAGTAACTGTCAGACCTAAATAATTGAAGTCTCCTATATTTTATAATACGATATTATCTTATATAATTGTATGTATACATATACATACTTATATAAAATTTAAATAAAAAGTTAGATCTTGTCGTAAAGACACTTAAAGTTAAAATCGTAAAGTTAGATCTTATCGTAAAGTAAGATACTTACTTTGGAACAAGGTTCCCGATAATTTTTCTCAAGGTCGGTGTGTATACACTTTCAACGAGTCACCACGACCTGAGAAACGATCGGTGTATATCCAAACCTTTTACGATTAAACGTAAGATTTAAAGGTTTTTTCTTACACTGTAAAAGGTTTGAATTCAGTAATATCTTGGCAAAACCAAATGTTTCAGAGAAAATCGACATAGTCGGAAAGACTCATCGTGTCAAGTCCTTTATAACTCAATTTTGGACCCTGTTAAAAGAAGCAGGAGTGATATCGTTTTAAACACAGTCGTTTCAACAACCCCTATAAAAGAAAGACGGTGAAACTGTGAAAATGACTTTTGTTCTAGAAAGACGAGGATATGGTGAATACGGTCTTTTATACTACTGGAAACGAAATAAAAATGTGACTATCAAGACAGACAAGAGTTCAAAAATGACAATGAGTAGTTTACGGTTTTGCTTCTCTACAAACTAAAGGAATTTTTTACTTGTATTTCAAGGTAGTGTATTTTATACATTTCGTTTTACTCATGTAAAATTTAATCGTATTTCATATGAATATGTGACAATCTTATTACATATGAATTCTCTAATTTACATTGGGTCATACTAGTAAATTAATCGTTGTACAATATTTTATTTCGAAAATAACTTTAATAGAAGGGAAATACGTTTAACAAGTGAAATTACAAAGACACCACTTCTGAGAACTCTCAGGGAACCTGACGTTCCTCTAGGTTGGTCAGGTAGGATTTCCTTTAGTCAGGACTTATAAGTAACCTTCCTGAATACGACTTCGACTTTGAGATTATGAAACCGGTGGACTACGCTTCTCGACTGAGTAACCTTTTCTGGGACTACGATCCTTTCTAACGCCCGTCCTCCTCTTCCCCTGTTCTCTCCTACTCTACAAACCTACCGTAGTAGCTGAGTTATCCGTACCCAAACCCACTTGAGACCCTCAACCACTACCTGTCCCTCCGGACCGCACGACGCCAAGTACCCCAGCGTTTCTCAGTCTGTGTTGACTCGCTGACTTGACTCGACTTACAAAGACATCAGAAGAGAACAGAGGGGTATAAGACTGAAACTTTATACACCTTGTATTTAAGAAAAAAATTTCGGTACAAAAGTAATAAAGGGATTTTCAGATTACAAGTAAATGAAGGGAAGATAGACTTTTTACCCTGTCCTGTCTTCAACGGAAGGTTTTCATGACGAATAGAGGTCCAGTTTCTATCTTTCCTCTTTCCATTTTTTTATTCTTTTTCAGTTTATTTTCGTATAAAACGGTGACCTTGTGGTGAATCGATTTATAACAGGAGAAAACAGAGTTTTACGGTAGAGACAAATTACTTTGTGACGTCTCAAATAACAGATGGGGAGAACGTCGGGAGGGAAATAGAGACCGGACGTCCGTAAAGGTCTTAAGAGTCAAAACAAATCAAAAGTGAATAAATAAAATTTACTGTTTTTTTTCTGTTGTTTCTTAAACCTTTCATATGTAGAGTACTTGTCTTTCTATATATAATGATGTGTTGTAGGGTAAATTAAAGTGTACATGTGTTTTATCGAGACTAAAACCGATGAGATAGTCACTTTCCAAAGAACTACAGATTAAACGGATAAATTGAGGGTTAAGAGGTAGGGTTAAGTCACCAACTAACATATTTTTGAAAGGGGGGATCAAAATACCTCTATATTAAATGTATGTTGGAATGTAATCAGATTCCATACGTTATGTTATTAAACTATATGCTCATAGAACTAAATACACATATAGTGTGTTACTTTTTGGATAAAGATTCGGAGATTAATACATAGAATTTTCCTTCAGTGTTGGTGACCTTAGAGTATGATGAGACGTTCATCCTCTTCAGTCTCAATAACTACAGGACTAACCATAGAAACTGTCGTTTGAAAAACTTAGTTGGAACATTTATTGTGTTGTCTTCGTCTCCGACTATCGATACTACCAGTCGTGAGTCTTGTCGTCTCCGAAATAATACCTATCTGACACATGTAAAATATGGTTATCCTTTAAAGGATTATATCTTTCGTTCATAAAAATATTCTCATTAGAGTGTTCAAGAATGTCAATTTGGTTTATCCAAAAGACCCAAGGATACATTCTGAGTTTACAGACACGGTGTCTTGTCTCAAGTACTAAGCTCAGGTTAATATTAAAGACTCGTTAAGAAATTGCTCAGTTTAAATGTTAGACGGAAATCAGTGATACCTCCTGAAAGAATGTAATTGAAATGGGGTCGAATTACAATGATAATAGTTAAGTGAGTGAAACAAAACAAGAAAAATATACAGAAGTAGGGTGACATGATATACGGAAAAATCTTCGACGAAGTTATAATTCTTGTTTCGTTCGATATTTATTTAAATTAATTAAGTAGGAAAATTTTCAGTAATTTTTTATGATCCAGGGGTATTAAGCCAAATATCCTGAGTGACAGGGTTTGTGTATGAAGACACTTATGGTCAATTTAAGTAAGTGAATTATTTATAGAAGATTTGTGGATGACACGTAGACCGTGACAAGACCACGACCCCTCTTGTGATCACTTATCCTGTAGTCCGTCTCCATTCATGGTCCCTCTTTTCATTTCGTCTCTCCCCTTATCCCCACGGAACCCCCACCACCACTCCAATGATAAAATTTAGTCAACAATCTCGGAATTACTCTGCCATTGTATACTGAACTTCCTAGATTTCTACTCCCTAATTTGGTGTATCTATAGACGACAACAAATTGACGATTTAACACAGGTCGAGAAAAACGTTAGGGTACTTGATGTCGGGTGGTCCGAGGAGACAGGTACCCTAAAGGATCCGTTCTTATGACCTCACCCGACAGTAAAGGAAGAAGCACCTTAGAAGGATTGGGTCTCTGACTTGGGTACAGAGAACACAGAGGACGTCACCGTCAGTTTAATAAATGATGTAGTGGTCCTTCGGGTCAACTCTTTGATTCTTAGTAATTGAAAATCCAACTCCCAAGAAAAGAGATTTTGTGCATCCAAGACTGTCGTATTAGACTGGAGCGTATAAAAATGGTGAAGTAGGAGTAGAAGAATCACAACTGAGTCCAAAAATATCCTATGTTGTTTTCTGGACTAAGATTCGAATAGTACGATTCAAATGTGAAGAGATAGTCACTTTTGAATACCGGACCCTGTGTGTAAGAAAACCTTTCATGTCCAAAGAACCGACATTCAGATTTCATTGTATTTGTTGTACTTTCTGGGATTTCCGGTTCCTTTAACTTCTCTTTAGTCTCTTTTCCTATATTTTCCATTCCATGATTACCTCAAATCATTAAATTCGAAAATAAAAACACTCTCCCAAGTTTCCTCTCGAAATTATGTCCACTCGGAACTCCGAAAACTTCTCCTAGATTCAAAACTACTTCATTAAGTTTGAGTTTAGAATTTGTGTATTACAAGTTACCATCCGGGGTCCCAGAAGTTTTTGAACATGAACTATGAAATTTTGTTTTGTGTTTTTCTATGATGATCGTTCAGATCACTTTCAAGAACTCCCAAAACTTTTTGACGTTAAGAAACTGGTCATTAGTTAGTCTAACGATCTATGATACGACTTTCTCGTTTTCTTCTTTTGTTTTTCCTTAATTCTTCTTTTCCTTTCTCTAAAATTTCTCTATATCACATGACTTTCTTATTTATACAAGTACCCAAATAGTGAAACTAATTGTAAGAAGTGTAGTTTAACGTTGACTTAAATTTCAAGAATGTCTTGGTGGTACTCGATATCAGTCTATTTGACTAGATTTCTCTTGAAGGACCCGAAAACTTTCGTACCGGTCTTATAAACGACCTACTCTGTTGTATTTTACTTTAACTAAAACACCCCATCTCTTTCTTCGATTTAACCCTTATAGTACCGAACTGTTCTAAATTTGCCCAGCTTTTTAATTGTCTCGGAAACTTACAATTTTAAGTCTAGTGAAACGTTCAAGTTTTCTTTTTGTGTGTCATATAGAGTGACTGATGAGAACACGAGTAGGATTGAATAAAGAAATTAGACGAGGTCATTTGTAGGAAAAAAAAGGGTTCTTTCTTAATTCGAAAATTTTCAATTATTCTCGTTAAATATAGATGACTCAGATATGAAACACGGTCCTGATGAGATTCGGAAATTCATCTCATTAAGTAAGTTAGGAGTTTTGCTAGAGTATTTAATCTATAATGATAATAGGGGTTAAATGTACACTTCTTTGACTCCAGGTCTCTTCAATTCTTTAAAGTCCATCGAATGCCTCGATCATTTCCCACCTCAGTCTTAAGTTTGAGTCCGGTAGGTCGGGGTGTCGTGGTTGGATGTGGGTGATGAGATTGTTTTGACAAAAGTAATGTGTTTCGAAGGGTCTTGATCCCGAAAGAAATTTAGTTGTAATACAGTACAGTGTTAGAAAGTGACGTATAAGTCTTATCGTTCGATGACGACGACGATTCAGCGAAGTCAACACTGGTTGGGACATGCTGGGGTATCTGCCGTCGGGTGGTCCGAGGAGACAGGGACCCTGAGAGGTCCGTTCTCATGACCTCACCCAATGGTAAAAGAAGAGGTTACGTACTTTCACTTTTCATTTTCACTTCAGCGAGTCGGTACAGGTTGAGAATCGTTGGGGTGCCTGACATCGGATGTGGTCCGAGGAGGCAGGTACCCTAAAAGGTCCGTTCTCATGACCTCACCAACGGTAAAGGAAAAGGTGTCTTATCGTTCCCATCTCTGATTAAATGCAAAAGGTTGTCATCATTCCATCTTAGTCAAAGTCTGCAGTGACGAGTCTTCACTGTAGGTTATCCCTACAGTTTCGTGAAATTTCGTGCGTCGAAGGGACCGCCGAAACACACACACACACACACAGACACATACAATCAGTGAGTGAGCACAGACTGAGAAACACTGAGGTACCTGACATCGGGTGGTCTGAGGAGACAGGTACCTTTAGAGGTCCGTTCTTATGACCTTACCTATCGGTAAGGGAAGAGGTCCCCTAGAAGGACTGGGTCCTTGACTTGGTTCTTAGACGGACGGTCACATCTTCTGCACCCAAACTAGGGACCAGGTCCTTCTGCGGTGTACGGTGTCTCGTTGATTCGGAAACGCGGTGCTGGTGATCCTGACACGGGAGCTCAGCCTCGCGACGTTGATGACTCGGGTACGAGACGTTACTCTTCGGTGGCGTTACTCTTCGGGTGTACGGGGTGATGCTTCGTCGGGGCCGGATGGTTGTCGATCTCCTCTTCGGGCACGTCGTTGCTCCTGGGTCCGTCGGTTTCTATTATTGTTGTTTCGTGCAGTGTATCTATAATTGTCACCCTCTCCTAATATCTACTGACATGAGGAAAACCCTCCCTATATGTATAGGAAAAAAAGATATGGGATAAAAAACATTTCACCTGTACCTAATAAATGTGTTAAAAATTTTTCCAAAAAATTCGTACAGTAGTAGAAATAATCGTAATTATATATATTTGAATGTTATTTTAATAGTCCATTCAAATAAGAATGAGAGAAACTTCTCTTTCTTTAAGTTCCATCTCATCCGAAATACCATTATTACTTTATTATTATCGATAATAACTGAATTGTGGATTATATTCGTTTAGAAAATGTTTGTGAATGAAAAGTCATTGAAGAATAAAATATCCTCTTCTCTAACTCCGAATCTGACTTATTATTTGAATTAATTATCTTGCCGTTCATCTATGATCTCGGGTCTAAGTTTAGATACAAATGACGAGATCTCAGGATTGAGAAATGTGACATGTTACGTGCATGGGAGAGGTCTACGGTTTATAGACAGAATGTTTTGCTTGATTTCTTTAGAAAGATTTTAAATCCATAAGAATTTATCTTTTATGACTTGTGTTTAATAAATTCAAGTCAGTCCTAATAGTAAACCTTATAGGTACTTGTGTCTTCTCAAGAGTAGAGTGGTTTTTCGGACCCAACGATGTTTAAAGTTTAATTAACCAGTCAAAAGACTGACAACGACAGGTGTGAACAGTTGCACGGACGGAGATAAACTACCCGAAGGGAACACCGAGTCGACCATTTCTTAGAAGGACGTTACGTCCTCTGGACCCAAGTTAGGGACCCAACCCTTCTAGGGGACCTCTTCCCTTTCCGATGGGTGAGGTAATAAGACCGGATCTCTTAAGGAACCTGACATATCAGGTATCCCAGCGTTTCACGACCTGTGTTGGTTCATTGAAAGAAAAACCGGGTGAGTCTTAGACAACGAAGATTATGTGACCTCAATCTAGGTCAATTAATTCGTACAATTTGATACAGATTTACATTTACTTGACTCATTTCTGGACTCTTTTCGTATATCTAAAACACAGAAAAAAAACACACACACACACAGAATATTAAGCCTTCGAGTGCATTAAAATAAAGGACCAATATTCAATTGACTTCAATCATCTACTTACTCGTTGTCCATTCAATCGAGAGTCTTAAATTTATGTTCCTATTATCTTGTATATGTGTATGGTATTATTTTGTGAATTGACGTCATATTAAAAAAAGTCTAAATTTTATATGGAATAATTATTAAACCATGTTAAAAGGTTTGTTACTCTTCATGGGAGATGTTGTGACGGTCGTAAGTTTTAAACGAATTCTCTGGGATTGCTGAGCCGCAAGTGACGGAGACCTGTGTTAGACGAGGTGACAACTGATCAAGATAGATGTGGAAGAGAGTAAATCTTGATTAAAACCGAAGTTTATTGTCTTGTTCACACGAAGGATACCGTAAAGAGGTTGACAAGGGTTCAGAAGAAAAAAGATTTGTTTCATCAGAGTCACGAGAGTTGAACCTAGTAGTGTCGGCAGGAAAATATATTAGGATTCTAACTAATTTTTGTTAAGAGAGGAGGAAGGTCCGAATAGATTATTAATTATATGTTTTTGATTAATGAAACATCCATTACCCAGGTTAATTAGGTAAAACCAGTATACGTTAACCGTGTGATCCTTTTCGAATACTTAGATCGACTTAAGTTTAACTTGTCGTTATATGAAAAGTCAAGAAGAAAAAGGGGGGTGAGTTTTGTTACCGTATTTTGTCTTAGAATTTTCTATGGGAATTGGTATTGGAATGTACAATGATTTAAAATTGAAAGAGTAGGAGTCCGAAAACAGATGGAATTGTAGTGAACCCGGGACACTTACTAGAAAATTGTGACGGTTTTAAGAAGTTCGACAAGAGTGTTAATACTTAATTGGGGATTGTCTGGTCGAGACTCCGGAATTTTAAGACTAAAAAAAAAGAGAACATAATTGACCTATGGAAGGATAAGTCTTAAACATCAAAAGTGTGTTTTATATATATACACACTTTATTATATGTATGTGTAAAATTTATATATTACATAATATATGTATGGACATGTGTGTGTGTGCATAAACGGGTTAAGATACAAGAGATGTATATTAAATGAAAGTAGAAAAAAGAAAGATATTCAGTGGAAATGGTGTAAGTAGAATTGAGTCCTTTTGTGTCAGATGGGAACCTAAGTTAAGTAACGATAGGTAAGAGAATCGTTCTTATTCCTGAGGATGAAATCCGTAAGACGGGTCACTAAGGGGGAGGAGGTTGACACCGGTCATGACTAATGAGGGTGTCTAGAGTTCTTCGTTTCGTAATAAATTATCTTTACTAAATATACGTTTTATCAGTCGGTCACACCAAAGCTATATGTGGTGGACCGTATGGTATTAGACAAGATAAGATAATTAGTACTGAGTCGGGGATCTCATCACCGGAAGTAAAACGAAGATTGTTCTGTGCGTTACTATATAAAATATACTGTCATCACAGTGTGTCCATACATAGAATGTATCGGATAAGAGGTCGTGCAAAGTTTGTTTTAGGGAGGTGATTGTTTTACCATGATAATGTAGAAGTTTAAAGAACATATTGAGTGACATGACTACGTGATGAGAATAAAGTTTAAAATGGGTTACTTTCATATCTCTCTGTTTCTACCGATCTCTTCATTCAGTAGTCTTTAAAAACGACTCAGATTCCGTCTCTTTGTCCGTTAAGTTTCCTTATAAGAGTTACGTCTTACTTTAATAGGTTGATATAGATTCACTAGAAGACCGAAGGACTAAAATATTGTCTTGTTCGGTAAGAAACTTTACGGAATTCGGTCAAGGTCTGAAGTTCTTGTTTCATTTTATTATTGTCATTCCAGACAAATTTCTCATCTCAACGATTTATCATTAAGTTAAGTTTGTTCAGGTAGGTTAATCGTTATTTCTCTCCAAGTCTTCTTGGTACGGTTAGGTTGTGTTTGTATCGAACGTTTGTTTCCCTTGTTGTGGGCGTAGTGCATCCCTCCGTGTACGCTACTTCACACATACTCGTAACTCGAGCCGTTGCGATTCGTGGATTAAATAATTGTTGAAGAATAATACTTATTATCAGATTACAGTTCTAATGTTTGTATAATTTTGTAGTGGTTTGGAAAGTACGTCGAGACTTTATTTGTTGAGTGAACACGTTGGAGTAAGGAGGACTTGTCACGTTTATTAGTATTCCTGTTATCTGTATTCCTTATCATTACTGAGGTGTATTAATTGGATTTCGGAATGACAAACAAAGAATCGTAATTTTTATCTTCAAGTATCATTTTTTGTTTGTTTGTTTGTTTGTTAGGTGGTCTTTCTCTTATGTCTTTTTTGAACTCTGAGGAAGGAAGAGATCTGAAGATCAGAGTAAGGGACCCTCATGGACAAGAAATTCATGACATTCATTATCAAGGAATGTACCTAGACTTCTTTAAAATGTCCATACATATCTTTGTATACGAAAGTTTTTGTGTTTACTTTTATCTGATATGTATGTCAAGATATAACAAATACAGTCAATTGTTACATAGAATCTCTAAAAAGGAATAGGGGTGGATACCGAGATTGAGTAAGATTCTCGTCGTTTAAGATGTAAGATACTTTCGCAAGTAAATTGGTCTGAGACGACTTCCTACAAATCCAATAAAGATCAACAACAAAAGAATTAAAGTTTATTATACCGCTACTTATACAAGTATTTGTTTAAAACTACACGTTCACGTTTATATAGACTTTCTACCTAAGGATCTTCATTTTGGATGAAAATCTTTACTTACGTAAAGTTTGTTCTTCGGTCAAACAGATGTCTCTGGTCCTGTTTGATGTTCAAATTATTAATCACTAATTTTCCACGGATTATAATAACGTTTCAATCTTCAATTTTCAAAATTTTTTTGAGAAGTTGATCCTTTTTATCTTTAAAATTTTTCCCTTTGAAACGGGGACCCTGTCTTTCTAATTTTCGGACCTTTACTTACTTAGTAGATTATATAAAAAAAATTACCTCTTTTTCCTTTTTTCGTATACATTCTGTCCTAAAAAAAAAATTTCTATGAATCTCCGAAGAAAAGAACGAAATTGGATTTCTTATTTTAACCGATCTAAACCCTGTGTATGATAATGTCTCGGTTTAAACCTGTACACTACTAAATTACTGACAAACGCTGGGGTATGAATGTCCAAGATTTTACAACTTTGCTCTCAGTTGTCTTTCTTTTGTCTCGTTATTACAAGGTTCTTATTGTATAGAACAGTTAGAGAGATTAAAGACTAGTCAAAATGTCTCTTTATCATTGTAAGGGAGTATATTTTACTTGTTTTGAGTTTGAAGAAACCTTCTAGGTCTAATTTTATATTAAGTCTCTCTAAGTCGGATATAAAAAGTTAGTGTTAGGATATTAAAAGATCTGGTTAGGTCCCGATAACATAGTTATGAAAAGTGGATTGTATTTTGTCAATTGTTGAATGGAAAGGGTTTCACGATCCTAAACTTACGGTTTTATGTTTGACTAAGTACAAAAACAGGAAATGACCAGGTACCTAAAAAGATTTGCTTCAGGTATAATCGTAGGTGTCTATAGTTTCTCAAGACGTTTTGACTTTTCGAGTTCTTGCAGTCACGTGTATAGATTCAGTGGTGAACCTATGGTTAAATAATACTTATTGTCAATGTTATTCATAATGTTTATATCAATAAATTTACACGTCTTAATTGCCTGTACTGTAACTTGCGTGTTACTCTGTCGTTTTAATCTGAAATACTGTAATTGTAATTCTAGTTAGATCTCCTAGAGTTTTGTAATCAAACGTGGTTTAAATGTACATAGGATTTTCTGTGTGGTATCATTCTCGTGTGTTTCCGCTTTTAGTAAACCTACGGTCGTTAAAGGTCTTTAACCCTTTTGTTCCAAATTTCCGTCCGTTTGAAATTTTTAACATACTTAAGTTATTCCATAAGTTTAGAGATGAAGACCAAAAAAGGTTGGATAAAAATTATTGTAGAATCTAACAATTTGGATTTTTGCGAATGATCAAAGAAGGAACATTTTATTTTTCGGTATTTAAGTCCAAAAGGATGAGGTAATGTAGGTTTGATTATTGTTGTAAGATCTTGGTAAATCCTCGATGATAGAGTAAACTGTCATACTTTGGGGATGTGTGTTAGTGGAGGGATCTAGATTTAGTTAGTTACGTAGATCTATCCCCAAGTACGGGTCTAGAATGATGTTCGGACTACACAGTAGACGTGAAAAAAGGGTAAACTGTTGGTTTTTCTTAGTCCATTAAATCCAGATACGGGTGAGAAACTCGAAGGGTCCACCACGATCGTCATTCGGACGGTTACGTCCTCTATCTTCTCTACGACCAACCTAGGGACCCAGTCCTTCTAGGGGTCCTCCTTCTTTACCGTTGGGTGAGGTCATAAGAACGGACCTCTTAGGGTACCTGTCTCCTCGGACCACCCGACATATCATGTATCCCAACGTTTGCCACCCTGTGGTGACTTCCCTGAATCGTGTACGGGTGAGAAATAAGGTAAGTTCTGTGGATTTGTTTATGGAGTGATACCTTTGTTAAATTGGATCTCTAAGTAAGAAAACCTTCGGAGGATGTTGATAAACCTTCCTCAACTGGGAAATACACCTGAAGGGTCCACCGAGTCACCATTTCTTAGGCGAACGGTTACGTCCTGTGTGTCCTCTGTGTCCCATTGTCAAGATAGGGACGCTGTCCTTCTAGAGGACATCATCTTTTGTCGTTGGGTGAGGTCATTAGAACGGGTCTTTTGAGGTCCCTGTCTCCTCGGATCACCCGACGTTAGGTGCCGCAACGTCTCAGGCTCCGTGTTACGTGTTTTGAAAACACGCGGGTGGTCTACTTTAGAGACGGACCTGAAAACATATATTGATAAAATTGGAAACAATACTTTATGAAGAGTAAATGTAGAGTTTACATTTTTCGTGGGGTTAAATTCTTTCTTTTGTAATACTTTTTCTTTTTATTCAAGTATAATGTCTTTTCTTCGTGAATTTTGTGATTAACCCGAAGGGGCCACCGAGTCACCATTTCTTAGGCGGACGTTACGTCCTAGGCGTCCTCAAAACCCAAACTATGAACCTACTTCTAGGGGACCCGTCCCGGACCGGTGGGTAAGGTTACAAGAACGGACCTCTTAGGGTCCTGTCTCCTCGGACCGCCCGATCAGGGATCCCAGCGTCTCAGTGCGTGCTGACTTCGCTGAATCGTGCGTCCTTGCGTTGTGATTAATCTTCGAGTAACGATGTTGACGTTAAATAAACTACCGGTTGAGGACCGGCCATAGTAAGTGGACCTCCAATAAGGGTCTTTTCACTTCCTTGGACTTTTTCCAGTTTGACTATCGGAAAGGAGAGGTGGGTGGGGTCCCTTTTTATAATTCTGTGTAAAGATACAAAGTTATTGGTGTTTTGTTGTTGTTGTTGTTGTTGCAGGGCTTGGAGATGACGTGACTGTAAGAGTTTCGGTGATCAATCGTTTGATTGGACCGTAGTGAAGATGTAAGTCTTCATCCTTGTAACTTCAAATCTTCGAGGGGATCCACCCGGTCTTAACCCAAGCACGCAAGTAATTAAGTAGGTAAACTGTCGTAGATTACTACGGATTATCACTGTTCCGTGACAGGATCTAATTCTTTACTTTTCTGCTACAGCGACAAGGGATGATCGTCCTATCCTACCCCCTGGTCCATCCTCCCTTTACTTGAGATCTAGTCGAGTAGAGTCACAGGTCCAAGACACAGAAGTGGAGGCTCGCGGTTGTCAGTACTCGGACACTGGTTGGGGGCTTGGGGGGTGGGTTCAGTACTGGCTAAGGATCTTCTGAGTTGGATAGACATAAAGGAGGTACTGGAGCAAACGAGTAAAGGAGGAGTGCTGGGGCAAGGATATTTCAAGAAGTATAGGGATAGAGAGGTCCCTCGGCATACGGTTCCTTGGAAAGGAGGTCGGGGCCATAGTTCGCTCTCGGTGCAAAGGGACGGGCTCAAACCTCAAAACTCGTTTGACTCGGGGGTTCGGGTTGAAGGTGGGAACAGGCCAGGCCCAAGCCGTGCGTTCAATGGACGGACCTTAGGTGCCAAGGTCCTGCTGGTGCCTGCGGGGCGGGGCGGGTAGCGCTGCGGGAGGTGTTGGTCCATGGCGGAGGTCTCGCATTGAAGGCCCACAGCGCAGGCCGGGCTTACGGAGGGCCGGGGCGTCAGGGCGATTCTGGGGTTGCGTCAATCAACTGCGATGAAGGCCGGACAAGGGAACAAGAGAGCTCTAAGTCCGTAAGAGGTCTAGAACAAATGCTCCAAAAAAAGGCGGACCAAAGGATTTGAGGCCGATATATATCAGGTCGGACCTCTTCACGCTAAAAAAAAACAAACAAAAAGTTTGAAAAAACGGCCGAAGACATCGGAAGATGCTACCGAACGCGGACGGTGAAGAGATGGAACTTGAGTAGTGACAAGAGGTCTGAGCAGTTCAGGGAGCCTGTCAGTGTTACAAAAGAGTCAAAACGAGTTCACTACGACAGAGAGTGAACATTGGTATAATGGATCCGTCTAATGAATTGAAGAGACACGGTAAAAGGAGTTCTAACTTTGTCGACTATGATCATGGATCTTATATTCCAACCGCACACACATAACAAACTCCATTATGTACCTTTCGCGACTGTGTCACTTTCGTAAGTCTCACAATTGATAATGGTCAATGTATTGAGACCAACCTTATATATTCACCATTCCTCCAACCTCGGCCAAAAGGACAATAGGAGTCGAAAATCAATTCACCAACTAATTACTACGAACCATGAAAGGGTTGACTTGAGACTCGAAGAGGTCTGTTTCTCCCTTAAAACATATTCTTAGTTAAAGTTGCGATGAACTTTAGTGGACTAACCCATGACACGATGGGTAGAACCCCCTCTACTTATTTTGGGTTTGGAACGGGAGTTTTTCCACCTCTATAAATTTCCAATAATACCATCTTTCTTTCAGTTGGGTCCTTTTTTTCTACCCTGGTCGACTCGGTTCCCAAATAGTAATCTTGTTTTTTAAATGTCTTACAATATACGTCCAGTCCTTCGTTGTCAATCTTGACCTGTACCTTGTTGTCTGACCAAGGTTTATCCTTTTCCTCATGCAGTTCCGACATATAACAGTGGGACGAATAAATTGAAGATACGTCTCATGTAGTACTCTTTGTGACTTCTTCGTGTTCAACCTTAGTTCTAACGGCCCTCTTTATAGTTATTGGAGTCTATACGTCTATTGTGGTGAGAATACCGTCTTTCACTTCTCCTTGATTTTTCGGAGAACAACTTTGACTTTCTCCTCTCACTTTTTCAACCGAATTTCGAGTTGTAAGTCTTTTGCTTCTAGTACCGTAGACCAGGGTATCGAAGTACCCTTTATCTACCCCTCTGTCACCTTTGTCACCGACTGAAATAAAAACCCCCCGAGGTTTTAGTGACGTCTACCACTGACGTCGGTACTTTAATTTTCTGTGAATGAGGAACCTTCCTTTCAACACTGGTTGGATCTATCGTATAAGTTTTCGTCTCTGTAATGAAACGGTTGTTTGCAGGCAGACCAGTTCCGACACCAAAAAGGACACCATTACATACCTACACTCTCAACCTGACACTTCTTTCGACTCACGACTTCTTAACTACGAAAACTTGACACCACAACCTCTTCTGAGAACTCTCAGGGAACCTGACGTTCCTCTAGGTTGGTCAGGTAAGATTTCCTCTAGTCAGGACCCACAAGAAACCTTCCTTACTACGATTTCGACTTTGAGGTTATGAAACCGGTACGCTTCTCAACTGAGTAACCTTTTGTGAGACTACGACCCTCCCTAACCNAACTCTCAGGGAACCTGACGTTCCTCTAGGTTGGTCAGGTAAGATTTCCTCTAGTCAGGACCCACAAGAAACCTTCCTTACTACGATTTCGACTTTGAGGTTATGAAACCGGTACGCTTCTCAACTGAGTAACCTTTTCTGAGACTACGACCCTCCCTAACCCCCGTCCTCCTCTTCCCCTACTGTCTCCTACTCTACCGACCTACCGTAGTGACTGAGTTACCTGTACTCAAACTCACTTGAGACCCTTAACCACTACCTGTCCCTCCAGACCACACGACGTTAAGTACCCCAACGTTTCTCAGCCTGTGCTGACTCACTGACTTGACTTGACTCTTGACTCTTCTTAAAACCTCTATTAATAAATCAGTTGGAGAACTACAATGTTTATTCCTTTTAACCTAGGTCTCTTCATTGACTGGAATTCAGTGTGTTAATCACCATCCCGATCCTAGTCTTCACCTCAGATTTTTGTGACCGATGGAAGGAGGTAAAGGTTTTATACGGAGTCCACAATTATTCCATTTTCGTCTAAGTGAATATTCTGGAAGTGAGAGTCACCTTTTTTAATCCTTTTAAGGGGGTCAGGTTCTCTCTCCTTGTCAACTTGGGTCGTCAAGGGTGTCCTATGACTACTAGTAAACTTACAAGACCAGACCGGTGACGACCCAAGTAAAGTCTACGGTATCGGGGGAAAGGGACCGTTTGAAGAATTTGAATGGGTCTTTGGTCCTCAATTCATAGTTGAGGATACTCGAGATGGAAGTCAAAATTGGCCAGTTTGTCCTTATTTATTACCTAAGTTCGTCAATGGATCTCATTTGTATTTATGTGAACCATGTGACGATTATTGTACCGTGTTGAAATAAATCTGAAGAGATATCCTTCTTTAAACAGAATTTATAAGTTTAAGACAAAATTCTGATACTGTTTCAATGGTATCAATAATAACAACTTTACAACCAATATTCAGACACAATGTTTATTTGTCCATTGGGGTATCTGGGTATCTTATCATATCAACCCTATCTACTTTAAATTGTAAAGAAGGTTGAGATCGTCATTTTTTCTAGTTACTATGAAAATTACTTAGATACCTGATAACTTTAATTAAATGACTTTTAATCTTTTAATCTGTTACCATCAGTCAAGATTTCAGATTCGTAGGATTAAGATAAGTAAGTAAGTCCTCTCTGTGGTCGAGTCCTTAATCCCTGTGTTTTTACTTATTTTATTGGGGGACAAAAACTTCTTGAAAGACAGTACTCTCTCCATATGAAAAATTACTTTTTTTATTAAGGTATAATTACAATGGTATCTAAGTAGATTACGGAAGTAAGTTTGTTACACGAAAAAAGAAAACCGATGGTTGTATGATATTGAACTTTGTTCATATTTTATATAAAGTTAGTTTAAAATTTAGTTAGCAAACTTGGTATATATATACACACACATATATATATATGTGTGCATGTACAACAAATCAACGACGACGATTCAGCGAAGTCAGCACAGGCTGAGACACGCTGGGGTATCTACCGTCGGGTGGTCCGAGGGGGTAGGGACCCTAAGAGGTCCGTTCTTATGACCTCACCCAACGGTAAAGGAAGAGGTTACGTACTTTCATTTTTCACTTTCACTTCTGCGAGTCAACATAGGCTGACAATCACTGAGGTACCTGACGTCGGATGGTCCGAGGAGGCAGGTACCGTAAAAGGTCCGTTCTCATGATCTCACCCAACGGTAACGGAAGAGGATTCAACACAGACTGAGAAAACACTGGGGTACGTGATATCGGGAGGTCCGAGGAGACAGGAACCCTAAAGGGTCCGTTCTTATGATCTCACCCAACGTCTCTAGTTTGAACATAAAGGACGAAACCGTTCACCTAAGAAATGGTGACTTGGTGGTCCCTTTAGGAGTTGTTTATGTATTAACCAGTTTATAAACAAGTATTTTGTATCAAAGTTCATTGGGTGTAGTATAGGTGTTCCTGAAGTAACAGATTGGTACAATTTAATGGTATCCTCAGAGTCATGTTGTAAAAAGAATAGAAGGTTACATAATTAGGTGAGTTTCTGACTTTACCTTAATTAAACCACATAGAACAAGAATTACTTGTGTTATATAGAAACTACTAGTGTTTAAGGAAAAACGTTTGGTAGAGGAATTACTTAATAAGACTTTAAAGTAATCCATAACTAAAAATTTGAGTGGTCAGTTGTTGTAGAAAATGGTAGAAAAACGGATAAGTTTTTAGTTTTGTAAACGGGTAAGGATCAGATGACCGGAGAAAAAAAAGAAACCTTAAAGAAACACGATATTGGTGTAGTCGTGTTAAAGGTCTGAATTTTAGTTCCGTGAAACTGCCTTTTTGGACCTTTATTTATGATCAACGATCTTGAAAACTACAAATATAATTACCTCAATACTCAACACGGTTGGATGAAGTAGAAGTAGAATTATCACGTACTACATAATTAAACTTAGGACAAACGATAAGTTTCGTCTACCTTTATATTAGGATCTTATTTTTGTGTTAAGCTAAACTGATTAGAGTCTCTTGTATTATGATTACTACAGATTATTGTACTGACAAAAATGACTCACGAAAAGTAGTCGGTCAGTCTAAGATTTAAACATAAGTGAGTTTTTCCCTCTTCTGATGTGAATCACTGTTTCAGTATAAATGTTTGTTGATCGGATTATTACCCCGAAAGGAACATGGAGTCAGCCATTTCTTAGACGGACGTCACGTCCTCTGGGCCCAAACTAGGGACCCAACCCTTCTGGGGGACCTCTTCCTTTACCGTTGGGTGAGGTCATAGGAACTGACCTTTTAGAGTACCTGTCTCCTCGGACCACCCGACGTCAGGTAACCCAACGTTTCTCAACCCGTGCTGATTCGCTGGTTGTGATTGTGATTCGGATTATTGAAGGGACCATCGAGTCGACCATTTCTTAGACGGACGTTACGTCCTTTGGGGTCAAACTAAGGACCCAGCCCTTCTAGGGACCCTCCTCTCTATCCGGTGGGTGAGGACATAAGAACTCGAAGGGGCCACCGAGTCTACCATTTCTTAGGTGGGTGTTACACCCTCTGGACCCAAACTAGAGACCCAACCCGTCTAGGGGACCTCCTCCCGTACCGTTAGGTGAGGTCATAAAAACGGACATCTTAGGGGTAATTGTCTCCTCGAACCACCCGATGTCAGGTACCCCAGTGTTTCTCAGCCTGTGCTAACTTGTTGATTCGTGTCGTGTCGGATTATTGAATTCTTCACCTGTTCACAACGGTTCCTAAACTTCTTCAACCTTTGGAGTCTATAACGACACTAATAACATACGACGACGACGATTCAGGCTGAGACACGTTGGGGTATCTGCCGTCGGGTGATCCGAGGGGGTAGGGACCCTAAGAGGTCCGTTCTTGCGACCTCACCCAAAGGTAAAGGAAGAGGTTACGTACTTTCACTTTTCACTTTCACTTCAGAGAGTCAGCACAGGCTGAGAAGCACTGGGGTACCTAACATCGGATGGTCCGAGGAGACAGGTACCCTAAAAGGTCCGTTCTCATGACCTTACCCCACGGTAACGGTTTACCAGGGTTTATCAAACCGTCAAAGAGTTTTTGAATTTTGTATCTTAATGGTACACACACACGAATCAACGAGTCAACACAGGTTGAGAGACGTCGAGGTACCTGACATGGGGCGGTCCGAGGAGACAGGTACCCTAAAGGGTCCGTTCTTATGACCTCACCCAACGGTAAGGGAGGAGGTTCCCTAGAAGGACTGGGTCCCTAACTTGGAGGTAGAGAACACAGAGGACGTGACCGTCCGCCTAAGAAATGGTGATCACGATGGACCCTTCATTATCTTAATGGTATACTAGTTCGTTAAGATGAAGAACTTCATCTATAGGGTCTTTTAATTTTTGTATCAAATGTATTTTTGTGCATATCCTTAAAGGGACCGCCAGGTCACCAATTCTGACGTGAAGGTTACGTCCCTCGGACTCAAGTTAGAGACTAGTTCTTTGATTCTGGGGGTGGTATATCCTACTGGTTTGTTTTTGTTTTTGTTTTTGTGATGTACGTGTATTTTACACGTGGTAATAAGTATTATCGGTTTTTCTTTATTGAGTTTATAGGTGGTCGACTACTTCTCTATTTGTTTTACAACTATAAGTCAGTATTTTTCCTTACTTCATGACTATATCCGATGTTGTACCTACTTAGAATTTTTGTAATACGATTCACTTCCTTTGTCATATGTTTTCCGGTATGTAAGACACTCAGGTAAATATACTTTACAGGTGTTATATATTTGGGTATCGCTGTCTAATCACAGATAATTTCATCTATACACAAACGGCCTCTATTCCTCTTTTTCCTTACCGTTCACTGACGAATTATCTATGTCCTAAAGAAAAACTCCACGACCTTACAACACCTAAACTCTTAGCACTACATGTTAAAACACTTATATGATTTTTACTAACTTAACATGTAAAAGTTTCGTACTTAACACATACTCAAGATAGAGTTAATGAGTTTCTTCATTAATAGAAAATTCCCCGTTTTCGTGTAGTGAACTTTGAATTTTCCTTTTTTCAGAAATACCCATTCTTTTTTTCTTGTTTGGACTCAATTCCCTTGCACTTATAATGGACTAATTACTATCCACGTCTTACGTCTCTTAGCTACGGTGACTGTTTGTGCTTCCCACAGGTCTTGTTGAGTACATCACTCCTTGATCTCTATCGAAGAGTACACTCTTTGACACCACGGACTCCTTCTCGTATTTTTCACTTCCGAACGTGTCTGAACAATCGTATAAATTTATAAACTACTTTCTGAGAAGGTAATTTCCCTCCGAATTACATATTGTTTTCATCTTGGTCCCTCAATAATGAGGACTCTTGTTTTCGTCTTAGTCCCTTACCCTTCAGGACTCCTTATCCCGTTTTAAAATCGTTCGTTTTTACAGATGGTACGTCTCATACCTCGAAGAGTAGTAACCCTTGTAAGTTTCTCCCCGTCCTTTAGAACACGATCCTTACAACAATCCCGATACAAACTCTCTTATAATCTGATCTATTCGATTTCGTAGAGAGTTTAAATATATATACATCGGAGAAAGATTTACGACGGTCAAACAGTCTTTTTAGACCTTTTCTAATAATAATCGTCTATTTTATCAGAGAAGTTATTTTACTATACCACCCTTTAGTCCTCTTTCTAGACTCTTTTATATTTCCACTTGATATCGGATTGACATGAAAGTTATCCTTGACTTTGACTTACGATCTCTTACGGTCCTTACAGTATATTCTTCCAAGAAATGGTAACTCTTTCCTGTAAAGTACGTACTAAAAGTCAAGTCTTCAACTTTCTACTGTAAGTTACTTTTTGATACACGTTTGGATTTCACTATTCGTCTCGGGTGACCTTTTGATTCTCCATCCTTGTACTCTCTATCGGGACTTACCTAAGAGTCAAATCTAAAAACCAACGTAAGTTGAGTCTAAAACAAAGTCGTGTACCCACACTAGGAATACGAGTCATTATGTAGTAACTAGAGACTGTAAAGTTGACCATTTTTACGAATTGTGAACGACGACGATGACGACGACGACGATTCAGCGAAGTCAGTACAGGCTGAGACACACTGGGGTATCTGCCGTCCGGTGGTCCGAGGGGGCAGGGACCCTAAGAGGTCCGTTCTTGTGACCTCACCCAACGGTAAAGGAAGAGGTTACGTACTTTCACTTTTCACTTTCACTTCAGTAAGTCAGCACAGATTGAGAAGCACTGGAGTACCTGACGCCGGGTGGTCCGAGGAGGCAGGTACCCTAAAAGGTCCGTTCTCATGACCTCACCCCACGGTAACGAAAGAGACTAATTGTAGACTGACTCAGTAAAAACGGTATCAACCTAGAAGAAATCTTTACGACTACCAAATGGAAGTAGTTATTTTGTAACTTATACATTTACCTCGTCCCCACCACATAGAGGTTCCAAGTTTTTAATAGTAATGACTATTATTACCACATCACTTATTTGATAAAAATAGGGTAAAGAATAAAGTCTGTGAAAATACTCGTCGAAAAGAGGAGTTTACAGTCGGCTGAAGGGACACTTCACTCATAAGTACCGGGTAAAGAAGTGATATAATGAATCATATCCAATTTTAAGAAATTGTTTGTTAAGATTTAAGGAAAGAAATCGGTCATTGTCAGGTACAACCAAGGTCAGTCACCCCGTTGAGGAGGTGTTTTAGTAAACTCTTCAGTCCGAAGACACCTAAATAGGAGGGGACCTCGAAACACAGATGAACATAGGGTGTAACTCTCCCCTTCACTGTAACTTCTATCGTACATTCTCTAAAATAGTGAGGTCGACCTTTCGTTAAAAAGTCAATCAAAGTCTTTTGGACTAACCAAGTGTAACTTTCACAATCAACGAGTCAGCACAGACTGAGAAGCGCTAGGGTACCTGACATCGGAGACAGGTACCTTAAGAGATCCGTTCTTATGACCTCACCCAACGGTAAGGGAAGAGGTCCCCTACAGGGGTAGGGTCCTTAACTTGGGTCCAGAGGGTGTAGCGTCCGTCTAAGAAATGGTAGACTCGGTGGTCCTTCGGGATTATAAAACGTTAAACAAAGTCTTTTGGACTAACCAAGTGGTTTCGTCAGACGAGACTACCGAAGTCAACAATAATTTACTTCAAAGTGTTGTGGTATGGACCTAAGGTCTCGATTTTCTATTGGTTACGTCCCTTTCAGTTCAAATCTATTGATCGAGACAAAGATGGTACCCATATATACACCTACGAGATCATGTGTTTTCAAAATTTCAATATATAAATGTAAGAATAAAAAGAAAATCCCGAAGGGACCACTGAGTCTGTCCTTTCTTAAACGGACATTACGTCCTCTGAGCCCGAACTAGGGACCCAGTCCTTCTAGGGGACCTCTTCCTTTACCGTCATAAAGGAATGGTCATTATGGGTACGGTCATAAGAACGGACCTTTTAGGGTACCTGTCTCCTCCGATCGTCCGATGTATGTCAACTAAATGTCATAACACAAAATCCATATGTCTTTCATTAAGTAGTATAAATATATGTATGTATAAAAGAGGTCTAAGAAAAGGTAATATCCAATAACAACAACAACAAGTCAATGGGTCAGTACAGACTGAGACGGTGGGGTACCTAACGTCGTGCGGACAGGGAGTGGTAGAGGACCTCAAAAAGGTCGAAGTACAAGTAACGTAACCACTACGGTAGGCCGGTAGAGTAGGAGACTACGGGAGAAGAGGAAGACGGGATTAGAAAGGGTCGTAGTCCCTGAAAAGATTACTCAACAAACAAGTGTAGTCTACTGGTTTTACGATCTCGAAGTCGAAGTGACAGTCAGGAAGGTCACTTATAAGTCCCAAGTAGAGGGAATTCTAACTGACCAAACTAGAGGAACGACAGGTTCCCCGAAAGTCCTCAGAAGAGGTCGTGGTGTCAAGGTTCCGTAGTCAAGAAACCGTAAGACGGAAGAAATGCCAGATCGAGAGTGTTGGTATGTACTGGTGACCCTTCTGATATAGGAACTGATATGTCTGTAAACAACCGTCTCATTTCAGAGACGAAAAGTTGTGTGACAGATCCAAACAGTAACGAAAGGACGGTTCTTCGTTAGTAGACTAAAGTACCGGCGTCAGTGACAGGTGTCACTAAAACCTCGGGTTCTTCTCCTTTAGACAGTGACGAAGGTGGAAAAGGGGAAGATGAACGGTACGTTATTACCCGGCCCTACGGTACTAGAATCAAAAAATTATCAAAATCCGACCGAGAAAGTGAGAGAAGAAAGTGGTAGTAGTTCTCCGAGAAATCAAGGAGAAGCGAAAGACGGTATACCATAGTAGGTGAATAGACTCCAACAACTACGAAGAGGACGGATAGAACTAAGACCGAACATTGAGTAGATCGGACCGTAAAGAGTACTACACGAGTCGCATATCCAATTTGTTTGTCCCACTGTCTTGTCTCGGGACAGTGTGAGGAAAGAACTAGAACTTGGATAGTCAACAAGGTATGTAACAAGATTGACAAAGAATAACTGGACGTATGTCCAAAGAGTCCTCTGTCCATTCTTCCAGACCATAAGGGTAGATTCTCGAAAAGTGTCAAACAGTACTAGGTGTCAGTTTCCGAAATAACATCAGCTACCTTGTCTCTATCTACAAAAGGACTTTAAGAGAACGAAAAAGATATTAGGTCGTTTACAATCGTTAAACTAGAGATCAAGTAGAAGGAAAAGCTTTGGGTCGAACCTATAGACCTTCAAGAACAAAGTGTATTACTACTTCAGATCGTATGTTCTAAAGTCAGAGGACGTAACGTCCGCTTAAGAAATGGTGACTCGGTGGTCCCTTCGGGGACGAATATCCAATAATGTTCTAAGTTATATGAAGAAAAATTTTTAAGAAAGATAATACCAAATAATGTCCCATAATTTATATCAAGGGACACGATATATCACCCTTACAGACAAATAGGTAAGAGATATATAATTAATATATATCAATCAGGGTTTGAGGGTTAGGTTGGGGGTTGGGGGTGTTGGTGTTCAGACAAGAGACTCAGACAAAGACAAAGTATCTATTTAAGTAAATACAGGATAAAATCTAAGGTGTATTTTCACTATAGTATACCATAAACACAAATAGAAGGACTGACTGAAGTAAATCATATTATTAGAGATCCAGGTAGGTACATCGACGTTTACCATAATAAAGTAAAAAATTTTTACCGATTCATTACCAGGTAACATATACACATTGTGCAGAAGAAATACCTGTAAATCCAACAAAGGTACAGAATTGATAACATTTATCACGACGATACTTGTATCCTCACATAGATGGAAAAAATTAGTATCAAAAGAGGTCCATATACGGATCCTCACCCTAACTACCTAGTATACCGTTAAGAGAAAAAGTAAAAAAATCCTTGGAGGTATGACAAGAGGTATCACCGACGTGGTAGAATGTAATTGAGGTTTTCACATCCTCCCAAGGGAAAGAGGTGTAAGAGAGGTCATAAACAATAAACATCTAAAAAAATTACTACTGATAACTTATATAAAGACTAGTTGACTAGATAAACACTTAACATTGTGGTACTGTTATTACTTTTACTGTATAAATTGTTCGTTTTAATCATTGTACGTTTACTAGACCTTTACGTAATCAGTTCTCCTTACCGTAGAACAATTCACCATGAACAACTCTGTTTATTCTGTTGAACTCTTACATTGTCAAGTCGGATACTAGTTCTCTATCAGTTCCCCCAGTTCACCTGACATTTGTCATAGTACCACCGTATAACAATTTAACCGAACGGTGTAACGGTATCTAACTCGGGTATTCCTTATGTTTATCTAAATCTGTCAAATAGTAGATGTATCTCTCGTTTTCCTTCTACTCGGACCACAGTCGACGGACCCCGGGATCAGGGTGTCATAATTGTGATTTGTCCTCCCCGACCTACTGTCTAATGTCTTTCACACCCCTAGCGAGACAACAAGTCCTCGTCCTGTCCCCGTCGTCAATGTACTTGGTCTCTAACTCACGGGAGAAGTTAAAAGGGGTAACCCCGGGAAAAAACGAGCGGGATCGTGACGGGATGACTCCTCGGTTGAAATTTGATGACGGTCCGTTAAAATACCTAAATGTGTCTACAAACGTCGACATACATAGATTCCCTTTCTTTCATGTTCCGTCTTTCAAGACACAAATTGATTTTGATCCCGTTATCTATCCCGATGGGTTCCCCGCGATCACCATTTCTTGGGTGGACGATTACGTCCTCCGTATTCTCTACGTTCAAGTTGGAGACCTAACCCTTCTAGGGGGCCTCTTCCAGTGTCGTTGGGTGAGGCCATAAGAACGGACCTCTTAGGGAACCTGTCTCTTCGGACCACTCAGGTATTCCAACGTTTCTCAGTCTGTGGTGACTTCACTGAATCGTACGTGTGTCCCTTTATGTACTCTTTACTGGACATTGACTGAGGTTCTATATCTTCTCTTTTACGGAGTCTTACCGAGGTGCGACACGAATAGAGGTGAACAAGGTCCTCGTCAAAGTCTTGACAATTCGGAACGAATGTACCGGAAACACCTCTGCAACTTTCAACAATCCTACCTGCCGTTTTAACAGGGGGACCTTTTGTTATGACTTAGAGAACGAAGGATGTCAGTCCCTTACGACACGACCAATATGTTCCAGAGAGGTTCGTCTCGGTTGACAATTAGAATGTAACTCTAAAACCCGTTCCACTTCAACTCTCTAACCGCTTAAAATCTCCGTCATCTCTAACTATGGTGATTATTCTTCGACCAACTATAACTTACAATCGAACACGGGTCCCTATAAGTACTAACCGACCGATAGTTTCACTCCCCGACAGGAACTACCTAATATACCAAGACTGACGATGAACAAAGGTCCCGGAGTTCCGGTACCCATGAAAGGATTCTCATCCTTGGACCAAAATAAAAGTTACACGACACGAACCAGTGAGTCAACACAGGTTGAGACACTGGGGCACCTGACATCGGGTGGTCCGAGGAGATAGGTACCCCTAAAAGGTCCGTTCTTATGACCTCACCCAAAGATACGGGAGGAGGTACCCTAGAAGGGTTGGGTCCCTAGTTTGGGTACAGAGGGGGTAACGTCCCCCTAAGAAATGACAGTCTCGGTGGTCCCTTCGGGAATAAAAGTTATCCATTTTCTTATAGTGTAGATGAAGACGAAAGAACTGATACGGTTTCGGAAACTGACACATCTAGTGTTGTTTGACACCTTTTAAGAAGTTCTCTACCCTTATGGTCTGGTGGACTGGACGGAGAACTCTTTAGACATACGTCAAGTTCTTCGTTATCAATCTAGACCTATACCTTGTTGTCTGACCAAGGGTTAACCCTTTCCTCATACAGTTCCGACATATAACAGTGGCACGAATAAATTGAATATACGTCTCATGCAGTACGCTTTACGGTCCGACCTACTTCGTGTTCGACCTTAGTTCTAACGGCCCTCTTATTGGAGTCTATACGTCTACTGTGGTGGGAATACCGTCTTTCACTTCTCCTTGACTTCTCGGAGAACTACTTTCACTTTCTCCTCTCACTTTTTCGACCGAATTTTGAGTTGTAAGTTTTTTGTTTCTAGTACCGTAGAC
The DNA here is from genome assembly GCA_006410555.1 of Capra ibex. Lineage (NCBI taxonomy): Eukaryota > Metazoa > Chordata > Mammalia > Artiodactyla > Bovidae > Capra > Capra ibex. Next base: position 71,926,849 of record SJYO01020080.1, read on the forward strand.
CAGGGTAAGTCAAGTCAAATCAAGTCAACGAGTCAGTACAGATAAACGCTGGGGTACTTGACGTCGTGCGGTCCGGAGGGACAGGTAGTGGTTGAGGGTCTCAAGTGAGTCTGAGTACGCGTAGTTCAGCCGCTACGGTAGGTCGGTAGAGTAGGAGACAACAGGGGAAGAGGAGGACGGAGGTTAGGGAGGGTCGTAGTCTCAGAAAAGGTTACTCAGTCGAGAAGCGTACTCCACCGGTTTCATGACCTCAAAGTCGATATCGTAGTAAGGAAGGTTTCTTTAGGGTCCCGACTAGAGGAAGTCTTACCTAACCAACCTAGAGGAACGTCAGGTTCCCTGAGAGTTCTCAGAAGAGGTTGTGGTGTCAAGTTTTCGTAATGAAGTACCGTTTATCTCCCCTTCGTTACCTTTGTCACTGTCTGAAATAAAAGAACCCGAGGTTTTAGTGACGTCTACCACTGACGTCGGTACTTTAATTTTCTACGAACGAGGAACTTTCTTTTCGATACTGGTTGGATCTGTCGTTTCCAGGTAGACCAGTTTCGACACCGAAAAGGTCATCAGTACATACCTCCACTCTCAACCTGATATTTCTTCCGACTCAAGGCTTCTTAACTACAAAAACTTGACACCACAACGTCTTCTGAGAACTCTCAGGGAATCTGACGTTCCTCTAGTGTGGTCAGTTAGGATTTACTTTAGTCAGGACTTGTAAGTAACCTTTCTGACTACGACTTCGACTTTGAGGTTATGAAACTGGTGGACTACACTTCTTGACTGAGGAACCTTTTCTGGGACTACGACCCTTTCTAACTTCCGTCCTTCTCTTCCCCTGTTGTCTCTTACTCTACCAACCTACCGTAGTGACTGAGTTACCTGTACTTAAACTCGTTCGAGTTCCTCAACCACTACTTGTCCCTCAGGACCGCACGACGTCAGGTCCCCGACGTTCCTCAGCCTGTACTGACTCGTTGACTTGACTTTTCTTATAGACACTTTTATTAGGAAGTCAAGTCAAGTCAAGTCAGCGAGTCAGCACAGGCTGAGAAACACTGGGGTACTTAGTGTCGTGCGGTCCGGAGGGACAGGTAGTGGGTCTCAAGTGAGTCTAAGTGCAGGTAGTTCTGTCACTACGGTAGGTCGGAGCAGCGATTTTAAACACTTTGCAGTCACTTATTTTGGTGAGGTAACAAAACAAAAAGGAGACTTTGAAGGTCTGACGGAAGACCGGTCAACTACCCGACACCTCTGGTGGACTCCGGTTGACGTAGAAGTTTTTGAAACAGGGTCAGACTTGGGTCGGAGTAAATAGAAATCAGAAACCGGACGACGGATCCTGTATTATCAACGAGCTAAGTATCAACTTCATAATTAGAATCTTTATTAGGAATCCTTACGGTCTTCTTCCTTTTTTTTTTTTTTGACCTTCTTAACTTGTCTGTTCTTTCACCATACAAGGTGTTCCAACGACGTACTGTCAAGACATGTACAAACCAACTATAATCATGGAATGAGTAAATCTACTTTACGTACTTCACAAAATATACAAGGTCCATACACAGTATAGTATATTAACAGTCCTAGGGTGTATAGACAGAAACAATTCTTCCTATTACTTCTGACACTACTTCGACGTGGTTGCATCACGTAGATCTTGAACAGGTCCCTTCGGTCGGGGAGACCCGGTCCCCAAACGTTTAGACCTGAATGACCGGTAAAGTGCGTAGAAGGTTGAAGGACGGACTGGATGAAACACTACCCTCGTCCTGTCCCCGGTCGTTTCTCCTTCTCTGCCGTTCCCACACGACTCGTGCCCCGACGCCAGTCCCTTCCTCCTCCTGACTCTACCTCCTACCCGTAGTCTCGGGCCCTCGCAGGGCCCCGCCCTTCGCCACGGCCCCGGCCTCCGACACGGCCCAAGTGTAACCGGGTCGTCTGCGGGGAGGGGAGGGGTCCTGCGCGGGTCGCTTTCACTAGAACGGAGAGTCGACTCCCCACTCCGCTGAAACCCCGTTGACTCGTTTGTACCGACTCAAGTGCGCCGACGTCTTGGCGGACCGTGACTAGGCAGATGCTTTGGGCGGTCAGTTACGCTAGTCCATTGCCCCGAGAGCCGCTAGTCAGGCCCCTCCCGCTCGTCCCCGCATGGACGGACGGACTTCACCTCCGAAACTGAAGGGGGACGACCAAATTTGTCTCTTTCTGTGACTGTGCCTATCTTAGTCCCGTTTACGGTCCTGGAAAATGCAACACCAAAGGGTCTGCTATTTCGCAGACGGACGTTACGCCCTCTGAGCCCAAGCTAAGGACCCAGCCCTTCTAGGGGACCTCTTCCTTTACCGTTAAGTGAGGTCGTGAGATCGGACCTTTTAGGGTACCTGCCTCCTCGGACTATCCGATGTCAGGTACCCCAGCGTTTCTCAGCCTGTGCTGACTCGCTGAAGTGAAAGTGAAATGTAACCATCCGAGCCATGGACAAACGTCTCTGGAGAGTAGAGGCAAAGCGACTATTTCTTTGGCTCCGACTCTCCTTCTGTCGATCTTTAACCCCTCGACGCGGGCTTGGCCAGACAGGCACGGTTGAAGCACGGCTTGAGGACAAATGAACGTTGAAACTGAAGAGTCTACATGAAAGATCAGGTCTCCAGAATCACGGAGACAGGCACGGTTGAAGCACGACGTGAGAAGACGAATGAACGTTGAAACTGAAGAGTCTACATGAAAGATCAGGTCTCCAGAATCACGACACGACGGACCTGGAACTAGGGAGGGAAGGGTTGGACCTCAGGTCCGGTGGGAATGTTACACACTGATTTTCGAAACCCTCAGGTTTTTATTCCACCGAAGTGTGACAATTTTTATTTCTAGGGGTAATTACGGTTATATCACTCATTTTCTCTTAATACAGGACCGGGTCTTTGTGTTTCTACATAGAGAACCAAACAAGATTTGAAGTTCCAGAATCATGAAACCACTTCTAGGTACAATCTTATTCGAGTACAGTCTTAATCGGACAATTTATCGTAAAGGACTTTTTGACGACACGGCAAATACAAGAAAATAGCACCTCATGAAAAGAACAATTTGATCATTTTCGTAATGAAATTTTTCACTCTAATTACGACGACAAAACTTTTAATTACTATATATCCAAACACGATTCAGTGAAATCGGCACATACTTAGACACACGGGGATACCTGACACACGGGGATCCGAGGAGACAGGTACCCTAGGAGGTCCGTTCTTATGACCTCACTCAACAGTACGGGAGGAGGTCCCCTAGAAATGGTGGGTCCCTAACTTGAGAATACGGAGAACGTAACCGTCCCTCCAAAAGTGGTGATCGTGGTGGACCAAGAAAATATAGAGACTTTTTTCATATCACTAGTTGGACCCCTTTTTTGGTGAGCAGGTGTCCCTCATCCCTTTACTAGTAAATGTCTCTTGTATATTTCGTATTTCTCTTGCTGAAAACCAGTCTTAGGAATGACGTACGACGACCTCGTTTTTCTCTGACTTTACTCTTCTGTACGATTAAAATTGACTTAAAAACAGGACAGTAGTCTAAACCAAAATAGTAATCGTAATTATAATATTGAAAATAAAAGTATATTTTTAAACGTAAATTATTATATTTTTAAAAGTCTTTATTTTAGTGTGTTTCTTATTCAGGTGAATGAACGGTGAGCCTTATTTCGTTTTATAACAATAAAACCAAAACTACTTCTTTTTGTCCTCATGATGTTAATGTATAGTTAAAACTTGAAACATAAAGTTAATTTTAATGATTCATAATCCTGAGACGGAATTAGAGAGTATTACCTCTTGACACGGGTAGAGATTGAAACCCCTTTTACAAAGGTGTCAAATCATGGATATGGATCCTTATAAAAGGGTATTGATGAATTTTACACAGACCATAAATTGGACAAGGGAAAGGGGTAACGTCTTCTTTAAAATCGTGGATGGAGTAATTCAACACTCCAAATTTACACAACGGCTAATCTTTGACTGTGAATCTACAACACACACACACGCGCGAATCGACACAGACTGAAAAGCTGGGGTACGTGACGTCTGATGGTCCGAGAAGACAGGTACCCTAAAAGGTCCGTTCTTATGACCTCACCCAACGGTAAAGGAAGAGGTCCCCTAGAAAGGTTGAGTCGGCGCAGAAAACGTAGAGAAATTAACCGTCCGCTTAAGAAATGGTGACGTGGTGGTCGATAGTAATAAAAATAATCCGTTTTCCGGACAATGTTCGGGGATGGTTGTCCGGGACGACGAGTCCTAAGTAACGTCGACGTAGTCCTAAAAGAAGTGAACCGCTATTTGTGAAAAAACGCGAAAGGAGAATTTGAACATGAATCCACTTCCATACACAGGATCGTACGAGTAGGTCAAATTGTCCAGGGGGGCAAAAGAGAGAAAGACGAAATGCGAAAAGTAGAGGGGAAGGAAAGGGGGAAGGATAAAGATTAAAATAACCCCTTTAATAAAGAAGAATCGATTCACTCTCTAAGAATAAACTGATATAAAACCGGGTTTGTCAAGTTTAGAAAGAAACAAGGAAATCGATTCACTCTAAAGGAAGATAAACCTATTTACGGTTGGGAGAAATATTTACATCCTCTACGGATTAATGATCTAAACAGAGGGTTTTGTTACCGAAAATATATAAAAATTTAATATAAAATGTGTCATTAGGTACAAAATGTATCGTTGGATCCTGTGTGTGTGTGTTTGTGTGTATATTTATACATTGACTTTCGTTTCAAATCACTTTGTTTTGAAAAGAAAAATAAACTACATAAGATAAAAGTAAGACAAAGAAACTTTTTACGACCAGTGTTCGGTGTTGAAACTACTGAAGACCAAAATTTTTTACCAGTGTTTTTTCTGAAGATTTCACTGTCTTCCAATTCAAGAAACCAGTAGTGAGTACTTTACAATGGAAATCTGAGGTAAAGAGGTATGGACTCTTATAATTCCCCTCTTTTATTAAAGAATTGGGGACACTGAAGCTATAACGATGCTTCCACACCAGGGAAAAGTGAGTCGATCTTAGATCATTTCGACATACATATTATCGGTAAAAGTAAGAAGAAAAAGAACAAAATAAAAACGTTTTAACACACAGACACACACACGAGTCAGTGGGTCAACACAGACTGATAAACGCCGGGGTACCTGACATCGGGGAAGTAACCGTCCGTCTTCGAAGGGTCCACCGAGGGTTCATAATCCTAAGACGGATAGAGAGGAGTATTACCTTTTAACACGGGTAGAGTTTGAACACCCCATTTATCAAAGTGTCAAACGATGGATGTTGATCCTTATAAAAGAGTATTGATGAATTTTACACAGAACATAAATTTGACAGGGGAAAGGGGGAAAGTCCTCTTTAAAATTATGGATAGAGTAATTCAGCAACACTCCAAATTTACACAATCTCTAGACTGTGAATCGTTTACGACAAACACACACACACAAACACACACACTCACACACACGAATCAACACAGGCTAAGACACTGAGGTACGTGACATCGGATGGTCCGAGAAGACAAGTACCCTAAAAGGTCCGTTCTTATAACCTCACCCAACGACAACGGATAAGGTCCCCTAGATCTCACTGAGTCATCGTCTTAGACGGACGGTTACGTCCTCTGCACCCAAGTCAGGGACCCAACCCTTCTTGGGGACCTCTTCTTTTACCGTTGGATGAGACCATCAGAACGGACCTTTTAAGGTACCTGTCTCCTTGGACCACCCGATGTCAGGTACCCCAGCGTCTTCTCAGCCTGTGTTAAATCGTTGATTTGTTGTTGTTGTTTATTACGTTTTAATTGTTCTTCTATTGTTTACTTTCTCATCCCCAACTAACTTTACCCTTTTCGGTCTGAACAGAGGAGTCACCGTGTCTAACCCGAGTAAAACCCATTAAAACGTCGGTAACAAATGGGTCTTTCGTCATACACTGAAAACCTGAAGAGTCATAAGACCTACCAAGTTTAAGACAAAAAGAAATCGTCTAAACCAAAGATTACTTTAGTTGACTTCCGTTCTCCAAAACAAACTAAAGTAGACCCAATTTACCACTTTTCATTGATCCACTTTCCCTTAATGGTATATGTTCTCGTTCATAGAGGAAATAAGGGACTCCAAAAAATTAATTAATTAAATAAAAAATTATGGTTTTTGGAAAACATAACCCTACATTAGTTAATAGTTACAATCAACGACCAAACTTGTTAAACCGAAATCAACAAAAAATTCATAAAAAGCGAGACATATTTTAAGGGGGTATAATGAATCTTAAGATTCCGCTTTAAGTGGCCTGAGACCAAAATATTAAAAAAGAAATTCGTCAAGAAGTGATGAGACGGATCTCGAGGACGAAACGGCAGGGAACCGTGAATGATTAGGAGACGAAGAACCTTTAAGAGGAGAGAACCAGAGCAACCTGAGGAGTCATGACTTAGTGAGTCGACTCGGAGAGGGTGGAGAATTTATAAATGTCCTAGATGAGAGTCGAGAAAAAAAAAAAAAGGAAACCGTTTGAGTAAGTCAGAACCAAAATTGGTAGAGGAGACCCCTACTGAGGGAGTAGATGACTTTGAACTGTTTTTAAATGGTTTACAGGAAGGAAAGGGTCTGGAACGGTAATGGAAAGTTTAATCAATCCGAACCGACGATCAATGTCTTTTGAGTTGTATTATCACCTAATTAGCCAAAAATCGACCTATGTACCGACGGGTTTTATTTCTGATATAAAGTGTCGTCGTTCAAGTCGAGTTTCGTAATTCAAGACCGGTTACCTTACCTTTACCTGAATCATAGACGTTGGAATCCCTTGTCAGTTTCATAATCATAATCAAATTTCACAATTCATAATCAAACGCCTATTGAACGTAGGGGACGGTGTACTGAATCTGACAATAAAAATCTGATAAAGTCAAAAGAAAATAATCCGGTTATACTGTTTAGTTTCCGTGAAAGACAGTCTTAAAGGTGTAGTAAAAGAGACATGGAAATAGTATCGTGAGTAGAGTCATACGACAACACAACACATGTGACAACAGGGATCCTACGGAATTTGAGGAAAGTGATATGTCTCTTCTACACACATTATAAAATTTTAACTATCACAACTAAGATTCACCAGTTTCAATGTCGTTTTACGTCCTTTTGTGAAAATAAAAGACTTCAAATACACAAATTAGGGGAGTCCCGAATGAAGTGTCATCTGTATATAATTAAGAATTTAATCACTTTTAAATTGTCATTCATAGATCCTAAAAAGATGTCGTACATATACAAATTAAAAAGTAACACTCTTTTCTTTTTTTATTTGAGACTCTACCATCTTTAAACTAACACTGATTACGATGTACATTAAAAAAAAGGGGAAAATCATATTTACAACGGGCACCTTATTTTCTCTCAGACGTCTTTCGATATTGTCTACTATGTCAATTTCGGTAACACTAAACACCTCGTCTACCGTAGAAGACACGTCCATTACACAGGTTGGGAAAGGGTGAGAGAGACTGTAGAGTGTGTCTGACTCTAGTCACGACGTAATGGACATGGGTACCCGTTAGGATATCATATCCACTACTTATCCCCTCCTTCTTCTTTGTAATACCTCTTCCTCTGTTTCTCAGTGTCCTCTCTGGGTCTCTTCTACGACTGAAATTAGAGAAAATATAACCTGACCAGGAAACCTCCTGTAAATCAAGGTCCTAACTATCGATAATATGGACGATCATATGTGGTTGGTCAGGTAGGATTTCCTATAGTCAGGACCCACAAGTAACCTCCCTGACTACAACTTCGACTTTGAGGTTATGAAACCGGTGGACTACGCTTCTCGACTGAGTAACCTTTTCTGGAACTACGACCCTTTCTAACTCCCGTCCTCCTCTCCCCTACTGTCTCCTACTCTACCGACTTACCGTAGTGGCTGAGTTACCTGTCCCCAAACCCACCTGAGGCCCTCAACCACTACCTGTACCACTGGACCACACGACACCAAGTACCCTAACGTTTCTCAGTCCGTGCTGACTCGCTGACTTGACTTGACTTGACTTGACTATGTGGATCCCGATGGGAGTATCGAGTCAACAATTCTTAGACGGACGTTACGTCCTCTGGGGCTAAGCTAAGGAGTCAGTCTTACTAGGCGACCTCTTCCCTATCCGATGGGTGAGGTCATAAGAACTCGAAGGAAACACCGAGTCGACCACTTCTTAGGCGGACGTTACGTCCTCTGGACCCAAGTTAGGGATCTCACCCTTCTAGGGGACCTCTTCCCTTTCCGATGGATGAGGTCATAAGACCGGACCTCTTAAGGTACCTGATATGTACGTCAGGAACCCCAGTGTTTTTTAGTTTGTGTTGACTCGCTGAAAGTGAAAGTGAATAGTGAAGTCATATGTGGAGGACCATGTTTGGACAAGACGTATACAGAGATGGGATACACTCCAACCCCTTAAAGGAATTTAGAGGACTTTAGGTTAAAAAGACAAATATTTTACCTATGGTATTATACATATGGAATTGTCTCAAACCACTCCGATTTTCTCCATTGTGTAGACTTTCGGGGATCTCGTCATGGGGATCTCGTCATGGTCCTCTTCCGTTCCCGTGGGGTGAGGTCATAAGAACGGACCTTTTAGGGTACCTACCTCCTCGGACCATCCGACATCAGGTACCCCAGCGATCTCAGCCTGTGTTGACTCGTTGAAGTGAAAGTGAAAAGTGAAAGTACGTAACCTCTTCCTTTACCGTTGGGTGAGGTCACAAGAACGGACCTCTTAGACTCCCTGTCCCCTCGGACCACCCGACGGCAGATACCCCAACGTGTCTCAACCTGTGCTGACTTCACTGAATCGTCGTCGTCGTCGTCGTCATCGTCTCGTCATGGACCTACTTCTTCTACAAGATATTTACAATAGAAAATAAAGTGTGTCAGAACTTTACCTCAAGTAAAAAAAAGACAGTGGGTAGAGTCACTAGTACGTGAGAATTAATAGGACACTTCCCCACCCTACCTCCTGTCTCTTTACTGCTACTTCAAAAATCTGATCCGGTAGCCGGAGGACATTAAATTAAAACACACGAAGCGTCGCAGAACCACTTATGTTCCTAGTTTGGTTTTTCAAACCGTATTTACTACTAAAAATTTTAAAACGATAGTCGTAAGTTGACTTTGTGTCAAGTGAATAGGATGTTAAATACATCTTTAATGGTGACTAAAAGTTGTCTCTAGTTCGGGACTCGGAAACCTCACCCTCGTGACTGAGGTTCTGGGATCTGATGGTCTCTTGATTGGGAGTCAAGTCAAGTCAAGTCAGAGAGTAAGCACAAACTGAGAAACAGTGGGGTACTTAACGTCGTGTGGTCCGTGGGGACAGGTAGTGGTTGAGGGCCTCAAGTGAGTTTGAGTACAGGTAGCCCAGTCACTACGGTAGGTCGGTAGAGTAGGAGACAGCAGGGGATGAGGAGGACGAGGGTTAGGGAGGGTCGTAGTCTCAGAAAAGGTTACTCAGTTGAGAAGCGTACTCCATCGGTTTCATGACTTCAAAGTCGAAATCGTAGTAAGGAAGGTTTCTTCTGGGTCCTGACTAGACGAAATCCTTCCTGACCGACCTAGAGGAACGTCAGGTTCCCTGACAGTTCTCAGAAGGGGTTGTAGTGTAAAGTTTTCGTAGTTAAGAAGTCGCGAGTCGAAAGAAGTGTCAGGTTGAGAGTGTAGGTATGTACTGGTGTCCTTTTTGGTATCGGAACTGATCCACCTGCAAACAACCGTTTCATTACAGGGACGAAAAATTATACGATAGATCCAACCAGTATTGAAAGGAAGGTTCTTCATTCACAGAAAATTAAAGTACCGATGTTAGTGGTAAACGTCACTTATCCCTCATAGTTTATCACTCTTGAGTGTTTTTCCTTTGGTGAACTTATGTTCTGGACCGTAGTGGGTGGTGGTCATCGTGGGACACGTCCTGCGGCGTAGATTTGTTGTTTGTTTTGTTTTCATGTCCTAATGGTGGAGTGAGTCGGAACGAGTAGTTTCCTTTTTGTTTGTTTCTTTGTTTTAGAGTCGTGTTTAGAGGACACTTTTCTTCTCTCCACTTTTCGTTTCCTCTTTTCCTTTCTATATTCGTAGACTTACGTCTCAAGGTTTCTTATCGTTCTTCTCTATTCTTTCGGAAGAAGTCACTAGTCACGTTTCTTTATCTCCTTTTCTTGTCTTACCCTTTCTGATCTCTAGAGAAGTTCTTTTAATCTCTATGGTTCCCTCGTACAGTACGTTTCTACCCGAACTTTTTCCTGTTTTTACCATACCTGGATTGTCTTCGTCTTCTATAATTCTTCTCCACCGTTCTTATGTTCCTTCTTGATTGACATGTTTTTTCTAGAAGTGCTGGGTCTATTAGTACTACTACACTAGTGATTAGATCTCGGTCTGTAGAACCTTACACTTCGGTTCACCCGGAATCTTTCATAGTGATACTTGTTTCGATCACCTCCACTACCTTAAGGTCAACTCGATAAAGTTTAGGACTTTCTACTACGACACTTTCACGACGTGAGTTATACGGTCGTTTAAACCTTTTGAGTCGTCACCGGTGTCCTG